>OMKZ01050402.1:0-20949 GCA_900302535.1 Neoniphon sammara | reverse complement strand
AGAGGGCAAAGTTCCGACACAAAAACGCCATTAATCAAATTTTTCTCTACATCCTATTTACCCAGTGACCTGTGAGGAGAAGCGTGCTGATGCATACCAAGCCTATGACAGACAGGCTTTTTAAATCAGATTTGACCCAAAATACCCCATTCAAATTTTCCTCCTTTTTTAATGGTTAGAACATAAGAAGAAATCCACTGAGCTACAGTCTACACTCAGTGTCTCCAACAAACACAATCATCTCTGAGAATACTGTCAGCCTCTACTAGCCGCTACACTGTATTTTACATTGTGCAAGTGTCCCAGTAAAGTGGCAACACTGTGCTACTGGTGCTATGATGCATGGGGGGGCCTGTGTATGGACAAAAACACTTTTTTCTGAATCAGACAGCGCCTCACTTCCCATTATTTCCTTAATTTTGTCAAAAATCAAAACACAACATAGGAAGTCAGTCTCTCTTTTTCTTGCCTTCTGCCCTGCTTTATTCTCTCTTTCTTAAAAGCAATGAGTGACAAAATGGCTCTTACATCCCCAATGTGTCCTATGTTTGGAAAGAAATAGCTGAGCCAAGTACTAACTGACCAGTATTTGATTTGTCTGTCTCCTTACTCTCTGGTCCTGGGCCTGTCAGTGAGTACAACTTATTTCAGAAGTGGGGGTAAGAAGACAAAATTAAATACTTATCCACAAATACATTTATTCTCATGTATGAGGGCTTCATCCAGGCTTGGTGTCAGGACAAGCATCAGCTCTGCCTCTCTGAGGCACACACCCATGCACACACTCAAATCTATCTCATGTTCTCCATCAGAATAACAGTTTTCATTTGTGGTCCATGTCCATTTCATTCCCCTGCAAGATAGTTTCTTACCACATGTAGTCAGTGTCCTCAGTGCCACTTCAAGCCTATACATAAGAAATCTTGAAAAAAAAAATACTGAAAAGCTAAGCTAAGAAAGACCAAGGGCCTATTAAATATATAGTAAAATGTAGAAATGTTTAGAAAGTGGCAGATCTCTCCCTCAGAATACTCTCCATTCTTGAGATCTGTTTATTAGCTATGTTGTATGATATCATCCCAAAGTTCAAAGTCTACACTGAAGTGACCCTATTCAAGGACACACCTGCAGGCGGGGCCGGCCCATGGCATAGGCAACATAGGCAGTTGCCTAGGGCGCCACCCTCTGGCAGGGGCGCCGCAATGGTCGCTTCCGAAAAAAATAAAATAAAATAAATACTAAAAAAAAATAAAATAAAAAATGGCTAGGGCCGGCCCTGCATGAGGGCAATTAACAGTGAAAGCATGGCTCAGCAGAAACTATTTCTGCCTACCCTCATACCACTTCCTACCCTTTAAAAAGAAACTAGACCAGTGATTGCAAGCAAATCTGCTGGAGCGGATTTTCTCTCAGTCACTACATCATTACAAAATTAATTGTGTTGACTACAATCTAGCGTAGCCTCTGAGAGGTGCTTTCAATCAGCATGCTTAATTATTTCCCCTCCCTGCTGCTTTTGATACCCATCTTACAGTTTACCGTCTAGCAGAAACAGTATTCAGGAAGACCCCTCCATGAGGCTGATTACTGGGGCACCATTTGTAACATCACAGTCACATTTTTGTCAGTGTAAAAATGTGCAAGCAAATATAATTTTGCATCAAAACAAAGAAAATGCCACACAACCATTAGAGGGAAAATACTGCAACGATAGTGACACCAGATGCAGTCTACTGGCACCTTCAATGTACACCCAAAACAAAAGGTCCTACACTGCAAATAAAGTTATCTAATACTATTGTTCGTCATGCTTTATCTTGATGGTGAATCCTTTCATCTAGCGGGTCAAGTTTAGGTCTAAAAATGGGATCAGATTCAGGTTTGGGTTAGGGTTAGGCTAAAGTTAGAGTTAGGGTTACCAAACATGCACATCAACATCTATAGTAGTCACCTGCTAACTGAGTATCAAAACTGGACTGCCCAAATAAAGTGTCGCCAAATTGTTTTTAAAAGGTGAAAATTTCTGCCAATAGAACACCAGTGCCACTGGGTATTTTGTCCTGAGGAGAAACTAGAGCACAACACAAGAAAACACATAATATTTTGGACTATCAGTAAATGTAAATTAAATGAGGTCAGGTGTGCAAAGAATTTGACTGTTTCAGCTAGCAACTGTGGAGTCCAAAGCACCGACGGACTCAGAAGATGATAAAGTGCTCTCCAGGGTGGCCCTGTGCGTGAAAAAAGGTGATGAAGTGCCCTTATAGGTACCCTTGCAGAAAACTAAGTTCCCTAAGAGTGCCCTTCAAGTGGAAAAAGCACGATGAAGTGCACCAAAGGGCACCACCTGCATGCAGTGGGGCCCTTTTTTATTTTTTCACCCCTGCCCCTCAGCCAGCCTGTGTAAACCACTAGTTCAAAGCCAATGTGAGGCTTCATTTTCTCTAAAAATGTGTACTCCAAAGAACCTGGCATTTTTTTGCAGCAAGTATACTGCCTGCTTAAAGATCACAGCATCCATGTATCAACACTGACAATCCATACTAAAGATCATATTGACCCAAAAATGACATCTGTACAGAAACTGTAACTCTGAATATCGAAATTCCCACTGGCCTAAAAATGGCATCCATACCATGACAGTGACCCTCCTGACGCCATCCTCATTCTCAGCCTCCTCATGTTCTCTGACACCCTGGGACAGGTTGGTGTAGTTGGCCAGCTTATTGAGAAGAGATGACACCATAGGGTTACTGTCCATCTCCTCCTGTAGAGAGACGGAGAGAAAGAAGGGGAATGAAGGGATGAAAACAAAAAGTTGATGGCTGGATTGGATGAAAGATTTTATTTTATTTTATTTTATTTTATTTTATTTTATTTATTTATTTGTTTTTTACTGCGGATCATGGTTTATTACATGATGAAATGGTCGAACAAAAGGGACAAATTCCACTAAATCCTAAAGTGTTTTAACAGTCACTATAATATAAAGTTAAGTAAGTTAAGTAGATTCATGAAAAAAAAGTCATGTTTGAAAAGTCTTACCTCAAACAGGGCCATGTTCTTGCCATCATAGTAGTGTGCTCTGTCATTTTCTGCGTTGATGAATGGACTGGCCTCTCTACGACTGTCATCTCCTAGTGGGATAAAGATGAAAACACACACAGGTTAGGTACAGCAGCAATAAATACAGTTATCATATGGTAGTAGTACGAGTAGCATTAGTAGCATTAGTTGCAGTAGCACTAGCAGTAGTACTAGCACTAGTAGTAATAGCACTACTTATTGTACTAGCAGTATACTCCTAGGCCTAGTGATGGCAGTAACAGTGTTTGTAGTAGCAGTACAATATTGTACCTAGCAGTAGTACTGGTAGTCCTGCTAGCAGCAGTACCACTGCAGTAGTTGTAGTAGTAGTAGTAATTACTATAAAGTGATGACAAGTTGTTGATGACATTGGGAAAACTACAGTGAAAGTAGCAAGTCAGATCATCTGCCCCAAAAATAAAACTGAGGGGAGTCAAACTTTCAGCTTTATGGCCAATTCCAAAGCCAAGTCTACAAGCATTAAGGTCAGGGTTAGGTCATATTTTGCTCTGTGGGAGGAACAAGTTTCATCTTTGAAGCATGAGCACTAAATTATCCATACCCACTTTGTGTGCCTGCTTTCTTTATGGCTGTTAGCATTAAAAGTTAACAATTGCTCTGATTGTATTTTAGCTGATGTAGAGAAGGCAGCATAAGAGATTTGGTACACTGGCAATAAAATGTATGGTTTGCATATCTGTGCTCTTATGTAGCCGTTGTGCACTGATCCCAAGAAGTGAAAGAGAAGAAGGAAAGACAGACTCACAAGAGGAGAGACCAGGACAGAGAGCAAATGTGGTAACAGAGGGCCAAACTCAGTTTTCCTTGAAATGAGGGCAGGGCAGTAACAACTTTCTCTATTCATGTTCTCAAGCCCATGTCATCCAGAGGGCAGACTGAAATGATTAATGATAGGAATTGTTTTCATTTGAGCAGGTATGCACCACCTCTACTATCAGGAGGACATTGTAGCTCAACATAATAATGGACGACATGTCCATATACATAATTAAATATTTTCTTACACTACTGTCAAATGATAATACAAAATATTCAACAGAAGATCCAAGGAAAAGACGTTACACAGTACTGGACCATTTGACAAGACTGACGAGTGATCTCGGGAGGTGCAGTGCAAAGACAGAAATAAGCATCAATGACACAGAAGTGGGCTTGTGACCAGAAGGTCGTCAGTTTGAATGAGTAATCCGCCATCCCTTTACAACACGAGAACATGAGAAAGGGCACTTATAAACTGCCTTGCTGGGGCTGCTCAGTGGTCAACAGTAGAAGACTGTCTGAATCAAGATGCTGAATCACTACCTATTCACTCACTGTAAGTTGCTCTGTATAGTGTCTTAGCCAAGGGTCTAAAAAAATGTATGAGCATTATTATCCAGATAGATTATTTCTGAGGGAAGAGAAATGTGCTAGGACTTTATGTAGTTCTTCAGCCAAGGCACTGTTTGACTGATTGTTTTGGAAAAGAGACATCTCTGAATAAAAATAATAAGATATACAGTACATCTCATTTCTTGACTACACTTTTTACAGTGTTTTGGTTCAGCAACAGAACGGATAAAATCACACAGCCACAAGATGGTAAACTCATTCTAGGAATCCACAAAGTAGCGGGAATGACAGTTTTGAAAAATCAACCATTCATCACCAAATATCACTTGTTCCATGGCAACAAAACATTGGAAAAACACTGTGCATTAGCACATTCAGTAGAAATAAATGTCAGAAACTAACTGAACAGAAACCGCTCAAATTTATGGGGTGTCTCTCTCCCAAAAATAGAAAAAAATAAAAGTATAATATAAGTAATAAGTAAGATATATAGAATATACGGTGTTGAAATGCATGTAGTCTATATGAGCTGACACTGGGAGCCCAGCCTAATGTATATGGTGTCACCTTTAGAAACAAAGGTGACAAATGACTTTCTATCTCTTACTCTCCCTCAAACACACACACACACACACACACACACATGCCCACCTCTCAGATTACAAGGCGTATTCAGTTTCTGAATCCTGTGTCAGCGACAGCACAATGTTTCCGCCCAGGCCTGGCTAAAATACATTTAAACATGATCTCACATACAGTTTTTGTATCAATTGAGGTCTGCTTGATTAATCACTTCAAACATTTAAACAGGCTCAAAAGGGGTCGCATCACCAGCAAGCAAATCAAGAGTTATGTATGGTTACTCTAGTTCTGTGATCATGAGGCCCTCTAATGGGACTCTGCTGGCTCTGCTGGCCTGTGATCGTAGAGCTAGAGTTACCATGTGTAACTATCATTACATTTCACACAGCTTTCACCCTCAAACAAGGCTGTTTGGCTTAGGGGTTGAAGCCACACCTGCTTGCTGCGACATGATAGATTGTCCCTATGTATGTGCATCAATCAGTGATGGTCAGTGACCCTCTCATTTAAATCCAGTGGAAAGGGAACTAACCTCATTCTGCATCCCATCACTACTTGGGTCTCACAACTTCACCAATTCAATGACGAGTCTCCTCAGTGTTACTACACAGTAAGACACTCAGCAAACGGGGTGTTGACCATGACACTGCTCTCCACGCTGCTACTGAAGTCCATTGTTAATGTGAGTATGTGGCATGCTCTTTGTATGTTGCACATATTGAAGGGAATACTGTAGGTCTCATGTCTCCTGTGTTCTTGAGAACCAGGAAATAACTGGAGCGGAGGCACTTGTCTCTGCCCGCTGGCAAAACTACATAAATAAATCCTTCTTGTAACAGGTGCTGAAATTCCTGTGAAGGAGCGCTTGTGGTCTCTGGCAAGGACAAGGCTGACGCTCTTGTTTGGGCAACTCCATTCCACAGCTCACTCCTCGTTAGTATAGTGGTGAGTATCCCCGCCTGTCACGCGGGAGACCGGGGTTCAATTCCCCGACGGGGAGAATGATGTTTTACCAGACTCCTGAACAGTTTGTTGCTCAAGGCCATAGCTCTCCTAAACAACCTATCCCAACCCACCCCCCTCTTCCGAATCACTGCTACAAACGAAGGAGAGGCAAGCAGGAGTGAACACCCAGTTCAGGGCATTCTTCCTACTCTTCCCCTGAAACACACACACACACCCATTGGAGAAAGGCAGCAGGGTTTAGCCCAAGATTCTTGATGAGGTGGTGCCTTGTTTTCATCTGCTGGCCTGGAGGGCAGCAGCTCTCTGTGAGAGAGCTCACTGTACTCACCACTCAAGCCTAAGTAGCTGCTGGAGTGTGGGCCCCAAAAGAAACACTCATTTCCAGAGACAGAGCACAGGCAGCATCATGAGGATGGAGTTAGTTCTGTTAGTGAAGGGCTAAGATTCTTATTGTTATGAAAACAATGCAAAAAAGAATGCAATGTAAAATGATGCACATTTACTGTTAGACAGCTAATCTGATGTTCATGTCTGTCCCTTGTGCAAAGAAATGACAGAGCAGCTCTGAGCATGTTGAACAAGAAACAAACTGAACTTGAGCTCTGCGCTCAGCCTTGCTGGTCATTCAAATGCATCCAAGAGAGCCTCTTGGACAGATACAGACAAAAGGTGCTGTAGTTGCAAATGGCATCTTCCAGGAGAGGCACTGTGGAGCGGTGGAAAAGGCCACAATACTGCCAGGGCCGTGCATTGAAAAAACCCAACAGTCGGTGCATTCTGGAGGTGGCTCAGGAATACTGAGACCACTCTGGATATCAGATTGCTATGTCCACTCTACTAATTTGGAAAGCAAGCCTTTGAATATGTGTAATTTAAAACATGTCACATTTCTGCATCATGTTTCAAATGAACTGTCACAAAGCTGAAGCCAATCATGGCAACAAATGTCTCTGTAAACACATTTATCATGTTTGATGTTAAAGGCTCTAAACTTCAAAGTATGGGGATAAGAAACTGCCAAAAACTGTACTTGTGTTATAAAATGTGAGTTTACAGTATGACTTGCAAACTAACACAAATGTGCAGATGTGTACTCCAGTCCATAAAGCTGAAGAGCAAAATGCATTTGTGTGCACAGTGTGCTCTAAGCAGGGTGGCAGTGGAGAGAAAACATGTAAATGCCACTTACACACCTCGTGAAATCTGAAATAGCGTTTACGCAGCTTTCCTGGATCTCCCCTGGAAATCCATCTGAGTTAAAATTTTAAGTCCTCTCTTATCTTAAGTTAAAAATACCTACCATTTGTTTCAAATACAAATCAACTTGTATTCAATTGTCTTTCTTGTCCTTTCCTAAGCTAATACTAGGGTGATCTGTCTTATTTTGCCTTTTTTGCCAAAACGCTTCAGATGCTTGTTTCTCATAAAACTCCTGAAACAAGTGAAACTGCATGGGAAAAAAAACTGAGTTCATCTCACAGACAGACTTTTCCACTCAAACAAGATAGATATAATAATTGTGTTAGCATCAATGCAGAGGAGGGAGCGCTTGTTTTTTATCCCCGCCTGTCACAAGCCGGTGGTGTGTTGACAGCTGCGTCATGATCACAACAAGATAACACAATCTCCTCATACAGGCGTAAAACGGGCGATCCAAGAGTGTGCAAAATTGGAAGTGAGATAAAGAAGCAGGCTTTATTTTGCTTCAGTATACTATCCCATGTGACCATGCATAAATGCTCTGGCAAAGCTGTATAAATGCTATTTGAGATTTCAAGAGGTGGGTAAACAGTCAGTGTTTACATGCGATCTCCCTCCAATGCACTCTTGAACCAAAATGAAAATTACTCTTTCTATATTTCTCTCCATATCTCTCTACAAATTTGTGATAGATTTTATGATTGCAAATTTGCAGATGTGCAACATTCTAAAAAGTATTATGAACAAATGTGAGATCTACTGTATTGCTACACTTCCTGTGAACCATTAGAAACATTTGCAGCGATTGTGGCATAGAAGAAGTCTCAATGTCTCTGAAGTTCATTACAACCTCATGCATCTTATAATACAAGTGCAATTTGTATTATAAAATGCAGTTTCCCACTGACAGTTTCTCATTATTACAACATAAGGAAATCCAAGCAAGCATGGGACATACACACACACGTGCACAGGCAAACAAACAAGCTGCTAATCCAGATTATTTATCCTGATTTATGTCTGCTTCATTGATAGAACAAAGCATGGAGGGCAGACAATATGGAATAGAATAGAACAGAATACAATAGAGAAAGCCATGACACATAAAATAAAGCTGCTCTGTTTCCTAACAGTAATACCCCCCATAACCACAACATCCCAAAAAGTAGGGTCAAAAAGGGCCAAAAAGTACACAGCGGCACGGACTATTGGATTTATTATCAATACAGTCAATGTGAAATTAGTACTGATGACAATTTCAAAAGTGAACCAACAAGCATGGATGTTGCTTTTTACAAACACCGGTATGAATGATAGCATTGTGTCTTCATTTGGTCCAGGCTGGGAGTTCTTTGGCTTAATTTGTCAAAAACTGCCTAATTGGTAAGCTTTTCAAAGAAAGCAGGGTGAAGAATGAATAATAAAATAATCAAATTTCCGGAGTGAAAGCAGCTCAGCGGTGTAAGAGGATGTCACGGCGATGCATATTTCATAAGTCACTTGATCGTTTGTATATTTAGGGATGGCAAAAACCTTGGGCTGCCTTTGAGGGTCCACCTCAACGATCGGAAATATGTAAAGATGTAAAGCCACCAGGAGACAGGATGTGGTGTGACAGCAACAATAACAGAGTAATTATACAGAAGCTAACATGCTATTAATAGCTGGTTAAGCTCTGTGGAGCACTGTAAGCTGACTAGCAGCACAAAGGGATGAAGGTCACACACACACACACACACACACACACACACACACACAGAGCACACACACACAATCTCATAACAATGAACACATGCACACAAACTGATTGGCACATCCATACACACAGACATATGAACGCAGAGAGAAACCCCCAATGTATTTCTGGAATGCAAAGAATGCATGAACTTATTATTTTAAGGGGATGCACACACACACACACACACACACACACACACACACGCACGCACGCACGCAAATTGTCAAACTTACCAGAACGTCGCCGGGACCCCTCCATGGTATTTTTGAAGTGCCAAAGTATTGAGGTCCTGGGACTTTTGCCCAGTAGCAAGAGCTGACAGTCACTCAAACAGAGCTGACCCACTGAGACACACACACACAGCACTCACACACACCTTCACCTGCCCTGACTCACTTGGCAGAGTGGTGGCATCAACTACAAATCTCTGCTGGTTGGACAGTGTGTCTGCCTGTCTCCTCCTGTCTGACTTTCTCTCTCCCTCTCTCTCTCCCTCCTCTCCCCTTTCATTTTATTCCAGTAAGCTCTGTGCTCTGGTTAAGCAACGCTCAACACCCTGCATATCAGGTAGAGCGATATTTAGCAGGATGCAGGAACACAGTGCACACCAGCTCAGCCTTTCAGCCTCAGTCCCATCTAACAATGTCACAGCAATGCTGAGCTGTCTACTGGACTCTGGTGTCAGAATAACACAGACTTGCACACCTTTGGATTACTATGCTTGTGAGGACCTTCACTGATTACATTCATTCTGTAGACCCAAAACCTCTACTTTCCTGACCATAACCCCTCCTCATGCAATCAGTAATCCTAATAAAAACAGAAAAAAAAGAAAAAAAAAGTGAGGACCGGGCCAAAATGTTCCCACTTTGCAGGAGTTTTTCCCATCTTTCTGTCCTATGATGACTTTTGGTCCTCATAAGTACAATCTAGAGTGTTTTAAAACACAAGCACACACCTCATACCCCAAGCATGGCACAGAGATCCTCGCAGTGCCCATAAGGTCTCTGTTTTAATCAGCTGGACCAAACAGAATGATCTTCATTCATTCATTCATTCATTCATTGACAGTACACCCTAAAGGATAATGAGTATCTAGCACACACAAACACACACATTTGTCTTCTATTCTTAAGTTTTGAATCACTTCCAAGTTATCCTAAAATTAAGGTAATATGGCTAGGCAAGATATAAGACTTTGTTACTGCAACTTCAGCAGTCTACCATGCAATACTAATGCCGTCCACCAGATGTCCATGTTTTGCCATGGACAGACAGTAGTCAGAGCCCTGGCTCAGTTCATCAGTTAAGTCAAAAAAAGTTAAATGTATTATGTACTATGTGCTGTATATATCTAAGATATCTTTGCAAGCATATTGCTAAAGAAACTTCAGGTTAGTTAATACTGTGCTGTCTGAAATGTAAGTTCAGTCGAAATTCAGTCTGATTTTTATACTCTTGCCCAGTTTTCCTGTTTCTATTTTTAAGTAAGAAATAACAAAAGAAATGCTTTAAAATACCCTGATCAAAAATATATAGTAATCAATTAGACAATCCAACACTATGGCAGAATTGGAAGTGACAGAAAATCCCTTTTGACAGCTCTAGCAGAAGTCTATGGTGCATGTTAAGGAAACACTTTGAGGTAAGTCAAAGGTCAGACAGATAATTCATATACCCTGTGACCTAACCCTGACTATGCATGTCCTCCCCATAACCAACTCGGACTGTCAAACCAGTTTGGTGAGCCATCACGCGCTTGACAGCCTGACCAAAGAAAACCAAAAGTGCTGAAGCTATAAATGTATTCTATACAGAAATTCCATCTAAAGCAACACAAGGCAAGATTGCAACACCTCTAGGCAAGTGAAGCCCAGCCCAGTCAAATGTAAGGGGAACACTGCTTCCTACATATGATGATAAACATTTTATTCCATAGCACAGTTTCCAGCAATGGCAATAGAAGTGTTCAATTCAAAATGACAGGGGAAAGGAGATTATTAAAGGATGAAACCGATACCCTTTTGGTTACCCAATACCGCTGAGTAGTCATTTAATACTTGGAGTTTTAAAGGACTAGACAGTTTTTGGAGTTTGTCCCACAGATCACCTTACCCAGTATCTGATGAGAAAACTGGTATCAAAGCCATCCCTGTGTCTGTGGTAAATAGCTCTGTCTGGGGCACATGCTAACACTGTAGAATTCAGCTAGTGGTGGGCAAGCTGCATGGAAAATATAGCGGGCTAATTAGATAAGATAAGATAAGATACCAGTTACTCTACAATAAAAGAAGTTCCAATGCTTGAAAGCCACAGAAATGTAGCTACTTAAGCTAAATGGCAAAAGTAGATTCAAACACCAAAGTTTCTTTTTTCTCTGTGTAAACAAAACAAGTTGTCTCTGAAATCTTGTGGGACAAGAGCTCTTCTGCCAAGGAAAGTGCATCCTTTTTTTCAAAGCTTCTTTATATTTTATCATCCTCTAAACAAACCTGACAGATTTAGATATTTACAGTATATCATCAAATTTTACTAAGCATCCAGCCTTGGCAGCTATAGTGGTTCTCATTTTTAGGATAACGCTAAATTCGTACAATTATTTAACATACGCTATGCTAAAGTGTTTGAATGGATACAGAACAGACATGATTTTAGTGCCAGTAGTGTGATCACGTACTGGGTATGGTGACTAATGGCCAAATTCAGTGAAGGCCCTTAAGGTGTGCTTATCCAGGTGCCTCCTAAGTCTGGGGCAATGCCAGCCCAGTCTCCTGGACAGGAATGTCCTATTGGCTGCCACTCTATGTCATCAAAAGGGGGCAGGTTTAAATTCTGTGTTGAACATGGTGGATGACAATGCTACAAATACACGGCAAACAGAACAAAGCCTGACCCAGCTCTTAACCCTGATCTTGATAGGAACATTTTCGCAGGTTGTCCAGTTTGGCATAAGGTTGTGTTTAAATGCAAGAAAAAAATTAAGAAAGGTGCTCCGCCAAGTCCCACAATTTTCAATAAGAAATTAGCTTGACTTTGTATTTTTGGATCACCTCTTCACCATTTGGAACACCTGTCCATTTATGACACTCCATATTGACCGAAGAGGACCAGAAAGAAAGCCCAGTTAAAGGATAATTCTGGTATTTTTTAACCTGGGCCCCATTTTCCCCTCTATTTGGGTCTAAATCATAAATAGGAACAAAAAGTTTTGGTATCAGTCCAGTATTCGCAACTGCGAAACACAACTGTAACATAATCCAATGGGGCAACCTCTCCGTGTCAAAGCACATCCACTAAAAGTGCTTGTTTTGCCACTGACAGGCTCAGATTATTATGATAAGTTTCTGAGAACAAATTCAGGAATAAATACTGTTAACACCCACTGTAGGTGCAGTGGTAACCCTGAAGAAGAATATGCATATGAACAAGTGTCTTACACAAAATGCACAATGTTTTGGGGGTATTGGACTGTTGGTCAATTTACCCATTGAGCAGTCAACACAGACACCAGCCATGTGTCTCTGGTAGATCACTGGCTGCAGTGCTGCATGACAACACTTTAGCATTCATTATGTAGACTTATACAGGCTAGCACTGTGAGAAAATGAGCTCTTAAGTAAATGGTTGGTAATTTACTGTTAGAAATATACTGTATATGATTAATTGATAAAGACACTGAACATTAGACAGGGCAACGAAAAAGAGATGACAGAAAGAAAAATTCTGCACTGAACTGATGCTCCATTTCACCAGCTGTTCTTAACAGAACTGAGACGCATTTAATCATAAATGAAACAGACTTCAGCTTTTCTCTTTTGGCTTCCTTTCCATTCTCCCTCTCTCTGTTACAACTTTTAATCTTTCTTCATGCACTTATACAATTGTCATTGCTTTAACTCAAAATTCCATCACTTTAATATTTCAATAACAACTGCGAGGACTATACATTATTCATTTACAGATTCATGTAGTGGATTGTTCTTCAGAAACAAGTGAAAAGATTGATGTTAATGAAGGTAATCCAAGTGCTATTACTGACCAACACAACAACCTCAAGGTATGAGACATGCTTTAATTCTGGATGAATGAATGGATGGATGGCACATCCTCTTCAGTCAATCACTTTTCACACAGCAGCAGCCCACTGCAAATGTATTTTTACGGTATATATTGAGAGACTTTTTAAAACCAGCTACAAAGACTTCTATCCTTAGACTGACTAAGATTTGAAGCCAGATTTTTGACTGGTTACACAACAATAAAGATAAAAGGCTTCCTTAAGGCCTGATGCCAAAAGCCACAGCTTTTAATTTTGTACATTGTAACTTGAAGAACTGGAAGCCGGGGCAATACAGTGAAACTTGACACAGATCATGAGAAACTGTTTTGGAAAATGGTGGCACTGATATGTTGCTGATTTACATAGTGCTTATTGTCAAATCAGCAGTGTGTGTGTGTGTGTGTGTGTGTGTGTGTGTGTGTCCTCCAACACTTGAAAGACAATACCTGAGTGACATTGGTCTTTTTACAGCCGCGCGGGTGTACTGTTTTCGGTCCTGTTTGTCTGTGTGTGTGTGTGTGTGTGTGTGTGTGTGTATGTACAAGAGAACTCAAACAGGTTTGTTCCCATTTGTACCAAACTTGGTGGAAGTATTAAGGGTTAGGAAAGGAGGGACTGATTAGATTTTGAGAAGAATCAGTCAAAGGTCAAAGGTCACAGGGCAAGGTCAAAGTTTGGGCCCAGTGCTAGTACATAAGGAACATTCACAATGGCCATTTCAGTGAATTGGTAAGAGATGCATATGGTTACTATTAAACACTGATATAAAGTCACATATGACCTTTCTTTTGGTCACATGACCTTTGACCTTCAGTGACCTTGAAAGGTTGAACTGACACAAATATTTTGCATGCATTGTTGGTCCATTTCACTGTCAAACATACAGCATGCAGGTGTTGCACTTTCTCAGTGACCCTTCAAGTTACTACTTTTGTGCTGCTTATCTGCAAGCAGGTTTCAGTTTTGTTGGTAGCACAGTTATATGTTTACTGACGTGATAAAAGCCTCTGATAAAAACATCTGTTAGTTTGCGCTGCTCTCATTCGGGGACTGGCTGTAGAAATACTGCAATCAGAACTACTGTAATAACCAACCACAGCATGGCTAACCAACCACAGGCCTTTCTGATTCACATCAATATTCTTGAATGGTCATTTGTTGGGCACATTTAAGAAGGCTGCCACTGAACTTGTTTTTTTTTTTTTTTTTTTTTTTTTTTTTGATATTGTCATTTAAATGATCAGGGTAATGTTTTTATTTCCATGAGCTGCAATGTGAAAGTATCACACACACACACACACACACACACACACACACACACACACACACACACTGAATTCAGTAGAGAAAATAAAAATAAAAATCTTAAGGTCAATTAAAGTAACTGTCAGTAAAAGAATTTTGGAACAACAAGCAATGGAAATGCATTTGCGGAATAAATATCAGCAGAGCAATGTCTGGCTGTAAGATATCACTCCACCAGGAATTCACAGACATAATCAGCCACGTGCCATGGTTGTATAGCCATTAGTTGGTGTGTTAAAACATTCTGAAGTGCATTTATTTGTTTTCATCTTCGATAGCATGAATTATGGCTGAAATGACACAAAAGGACTATAGCAAATTTCACAATACTGGTCAATGTTTTGCTACACTCTTTTCTTTGATGTGCTTAAAATTGCACAAAACTGCAAATGGACAGTTGCACAGAAACATGCAATAGTTCATTTATGACACTTGCATCTCCACATAAACCCCTGAAGTCAAAATTCTTGCTCTAGCCATCTTTGTTTACAGTCCTTATAAGTCCAGAAGGATATACATGCTCTGGAGGAAAAGAGGAAACCAATCTAAATAAAGTAGATAAATGAGTAATGGACAAATGGAAACACCTCAGCCGGAGTCTGGAATCTGGCCTGTGAGATTCCTATAGATTATAAAACTGTGTGTAGTCTCACAGAAAACAAAGTAGCATGACTCTCCTCTGATTTACTGCTGGTTAATACTTGACTAGGAGGAGGTGACAACAGAGAACCTTTCATTTCGTTATTTTCTTCCCTTGCACTTCTCAGTGGAGGGTCACAGGGGTGATTTGTTTCACCTATTTTCCAGATGTGGCGACTTGAATAGGAGTAAAGAGCTAAAATGTCAATGTGGGCTAGATGTTGGAGAGGAAAAGACCACAGTGAGAGGCGATGGATGAATTGCCTGTCAGCATGGAAGTTTTTGGAAGAGAGAGAGAGAGAGAGAGAGAGGAGGAAGTTCTCAGGAAGTGCTGTTCTTTTTGTTTACATCATCTTCCACAGCAGAGATTAAACTGCCAGAGGTCAAAAGGTTGCTCCTCCTGGCAAATTTCAAATTTCCCCTGATTCCACCAAGATTGCATCCCACCAAAGAAAAGATGTCTGCCTGATCAGTTAGTGATTACATATCTCTTACACATCCTACCCATATCAAACACTGTGGCATCAACAAAGAGACAACCTAACATCCTTCATTGTTGGTTCACTGGAATAAAACCCATGCAGTCCTACCCTAAAGCTATGGCAAAGCAAAGAGCCTTAACCATAAATTAGAGTTGCGAAGACATTAAGTAAGACAACAGCACACGCAGTCCTAAAGTTTTCAAGCTGCAAGCAAGTTGTAGCTGGTTGGAATGACGTCACAGTGTAAGGGATGGGTGTGTGTGTGTGTGTGTGTGTGTGTGTATTTGCCTGCCATAACATGTATCTGAGTGTTTGTGTCAGTGTGCTTCATTTGGCTGGGTCACATTGACGTGTGTAATGCGTCCACTTCAAAATGGAAACTACTGTTATGGAAACTTTGGGTCCTGATGCTGGAACTCTTATCCTCAAAAATTAGCAACAATGAAATGAAAATTTGTAGATGTCAAGGACAAAAATAGGTGAAGAAATCATTGAATGAGTTAAATGATCAGAACTGGTGAAATAAGGATATACATAAGAGACAGAAAGCTGGGTCGTTTATGTCCCAAGTTATGTATCAAAGGGTTAAATTCATACTTTATGTGTAAACGTATGAAACAAAATCAATATGTGTACATGTTATTTGCATGGACATTAGCAGCTAATAGGGTGTGCATTCATATGCCTGGGCTTGTATGCATATCTACAAGCCAAAGTAGATATTTTGAAGCGTCCAGTGCCTCAGGGAGCGTATTCCTACCTGAGTGACTTCCTTGCAGAGGCTCCTCATCCTCTTCCTCTCTGAAAACGCTGCCCAGGCTGGCCGGCTTGCGTCTTTTGCTGCCACCGCTGCCGTCCTCCACCGGCACCACCGTGAAGCTGGTGGGCATCCTGGATCACTTCCCTCGCCTGGGACAAGGTATGAAGAGGCGTTCAGGTGACTCACAGGCAAAGGGAAAAGCCGGAGAGGCACCGGCTGCTGAGCCTTCAACCCCCGAAAGTGTCAAGAGGAGCTGTATGGGAACTCTAGTGAGGAAGTCTGAGCAGCACGGTAGTCAAACCCACTCACACACACTCCTGTCACAAAATGGTAAAACTAGGAATCCAGTTTGACCGCCACATGGCACCCAGTTCCAAAGAGTGCTAACAAGTTTCCTCTCTCTGAAGATCCGGTATCCTCTACACACAGGTTGAAGTGGCTCCCTCTGCACATGAGGCAGGCCAAAGTCCTCCAGAGTGTCTCTTTAGCCTCTCTCTCTCCTTGTTCCTTTCCCTCCCTTCTCTACCCCCCCAACTGCTTCAAGACTCCTGCCCCATGTGACCCTCTATTTACCATATGAAAAGCATTGTAGTCCATACATGGTGAGTTCTGCAGCTCCTCCCACCACTCCAAGGCCGCCCCTCCTCTCTCACTCACACCTTGTCTGTAACACTAAAAAGGTAGGGAGGCAAACCACATTAAAAACTTGCTATGCTACCAGTCAGCTCCAAACCTGCAACTGCAATCGCAACCTTGATTGAAAAGAAAACCTTTGGCTCTGGGTTGAGGAGTACAAACGGACACAAACTCTCTTTTTTCCTGATTTCTTGCTTTGGATTTCTTTCTGCCCTCCTGTCAGGCTGGTAGCTCCCTTCCGGTCTCTCTCAGGTAAACAAAAAGGGCGTTACCTTTTCCCACATTGCATTATGGGTAGTGGGGAAGTGTTTCTAGCCAGCATACCCATACACACACACACAAACACCCCTCCCCCTCCACAAGGGAAAAGGCAGTGAAGAATACAATAGATGCTGAAGGATATACAACTATTACACACAGACGCACACATAAACACAGTGACCAAAGGAAACAGCTTGAAAGACTTGGACACACTGTTGCTCTGAATCCTGGCTACATCCCAAAGAACACCCACAGAGGGGGAAAAACAGCTTTGGAACGACAATAGATACAAATAAACATGATAAGAAGGAGTTTATGGAGCTATGTTAGTGAGACTCTTGAAGCCTGAATAAAGTTAGATATTCCTCAACATTTGGGGTGTTTATTTCTGTACTTTCTAGAAATCTGTCAGAAAAGCTTAAGAAGGGAAAAAGCAGCCCAAATAAGCAAAAAGTGGTGAAAACAGCCACATGTGAATACGTATTTTTGCATGTCGATATGGACCAACCTCAAGACCTAAGTCCTGTTTTTTTCTGATCAATGGTGAATGCATATCAGGGGCCACATTATATATGCATCCAGATATACAGTATACCAGATGTGTGTGTGTGTGTGTGTGTGTGTGTGTGTGCGTGTGTGTGTGTGTGTGTGTGTGTGTGTGTGTGAAGATAAGCTTCCACTCTCTCTCTCTCTCTCTCTCTTTCTCTAACTCTCTCATGCACGTGTGCGCGCGCACACACACACACACACACAAATAACTATCTGTATCTAATTGTTAATTAGCTAATTGTTGATTTGAAACTTACTGTAAAATAGAATAGAAATTGTGAATTTTACAGAAAAAACACAGGAATTAGCCTTTAATTGTTGTATCACTATCTGCCCTATAAGTGATGCCTTCATTAATGTGATGTGAATGTAACATAATGTATTTTTACATCAGAGCTGATCATGCTCTTCACCTTTCTAGCACACAATGTATGAATTTATAGATGAAATCATTACACTTAATATTAAGAGATAATTAGTTGCATTTTCATGTAAAAATATTTTGCTTTTTGTTTTATCCCTATATCAATGATGCTAAGCACACATTGCTGTGGTGTTTCTGCATTGCATTTCCAAGAGACCACCTGTCAGTCAAACAGTGTGTCCAGCACTGTGATGCCTTTTTCCATGGATTTTCTGTTGATGGAGTTTTTGTAGGTGGCGCTCTTGTCTGTTCAGCCATGGTGGCTATCACTGCTCATGCTAACTACCCAGTTCTTCCATTTATACCAAACAAGCTACTATTGCTGGTGGACATGTAAAACACATATTTATGAAAATATAATGGATTATTACTTAAATATGTTTTTTTTAAATGTTCAGACATTTAGTCCTTCATCTCCAAGATACACAACTACTTGTTGTTACAATTAGGCAGTTTTCCCTCATACTTCTATAGAGTTTTGTTTTGTTGTCTTATCCTAGCTTACTTTAGCTTAGCTTAGTTTGTCAAGCCACATCAACTAAGTTCTGTAGTACTCTGCTTCCCCCTACAGGCAGTTATTCTACAGACTTGCTTTGCTGCTGTTAAATTTATGACATTAGGTTCAGTGTTTTGTTTACTTTGCACAATTGTGCTGGTGATAACAAACTGATAAATGCAAACATATGCAAAAATGTTAGTAAATTGTGTGCATTTATGCAAAGACCACTGCTGCACTAGGCCTGGTATTTGATAATTTCCCTGCTGCAAAACGCACACGGACCACCACAAATGAACAAGTGTAATTGGGATCTTGGCACAAGCAAACCTGAATGAAGCAAAGTTACATTATTAGAATAGCTTTAAGAGAGAATATTGCACATTGGCAGGAGGAAGTGTAAAGGTGTGCTGAAATAGCTTCTCAAGCTTTGCAGAGGCTGAAAGGATGAACTGAGAAGACATGGAGAGAAAAAAGCTGCATAATAAAGAACACCAGATGCGTATTGAATTCAATTCATTATCAGAACATCCTACAGTGTGCTGCCACCACCCTAAAACCTCACCCAGAGGCTAGAGTTCAGACACAGTATCACTCTGAGGCATATTGTATGCCGTGAAGAATTCAACTTTCATTGTGTCACCCTTCATGTCCTTCCATACAATGCCAGGAGAGGGAGCTGCAGGTACATGAGGCCTGAAGATTTCACAGTCCTTAAGTTGTAAAACTGCCACTGAATTTAAGATAGAGGTTTGATGTTAACATTATGCAAAGCATGATAATAATCTACACAAGTCAAACTGCCCCTGATTGTGTTACTGAGCTCTCTGTAAAAATCCTGTGTTAATAAGTGCAATTATGTGTACATGCATACATGCTTGCTTGTGTGCATGGGTTATAGGTTGTGTGGAGATGCAAAAAGTCTAGTATTACTCTACAAAAATATCTAAGAGATTGCTGTAGTGGAGTCTGATCCGTTCTCCTCCAGCGTGTCATCGCTGCGATATCACTTGGCCCATGACTGAACTGCCACAGCTTCTCCTTCCTGGACAAAACTGCTATTTTATACTCCTCAGATGGCTTGAGTGTGAATGCTGAAAAAAAGTGAAAGAGAGAGAGGCAGAGGTGAAATCAAATCCCTTTAGCAAACAGCAAAAAGGTCAGTGCTGACGCAGGCCCGGGAAAAGGCAGCCCTCCCTCAAGACTATATTCTTAAGTGGCTAGATTCTATTTGTAGCATTTCTACCTGTTTACCAACTACCCCACTCCAAAACCAGGTAGCTGGACAAACATACTGGAGGGTTTGGACGACCTCTTGTGTCATCACACAGGGGATAAATTTCAACTGCCATTACTGTACTGTCAGACCACAAAACGCAATATCAGTGCAAAAAGACTATGTTTATCAGGGCTATGGCCAGTTCACTTTCAATTCAGGAAGAGAATTGTCTACAGGATCCACATTTTGAAAATTTTTGGTATGAGAGGCTTGTTAAATTTGTGTGGTAAACATAAATAAATAAATAAAAATTAATAAGAACTGCAGTTCCCTACAAGAATAAAAAACTGCATATCACACTATTTGTCCAGTGATAATGACGGGTCCCCAAAGTTACCCAAAGTACCCAAAAGTACCCCAAAGTAGCCAAAAGCTTCAATCAATTACCCAAAAGTACCCCAAACTACCCAAAAGTGCTCAGTTACCCAAGTGTACCCAAAATTATCCAAAGGTATCCCAAAGACCTCAAACAGTTACCCAGAGGTACCCCAAGGTATACTTTGGGTATATTTAGGTAACTGAGCACTTTGGAGACCTTTGGGTAGCTGTTTTGAGCGTTTTTGTCTAACTGAGCACTTTTGGGTATTTTTGGTAACTAGTTGCACACTTTGGGGTACCTTTGGGTACTTTGTAGCAACAGAGCACACTAGGGTACTTTTAGGTACTTTTTGGTAACTGTTTGAGCACTTTGGGGTATCTTTGGGTACTTTGTAATAACTAAGCACACTGGGGTACTTTTGGGTAGTTTTTGGTAACTTTGAACACACTGGAGGCACAAGCAGCATTGCTGTGTGATAAAGGTCTGGGCATTTAATCTTAACACAAGAATATCTGTGATTTGATCTTCTCATTAGAAGCTGAATTAGGTTTACGGTATTATGGTTGACTTATAGCATAGGTCAACATCACCATACAGTAACTACCTTGTGCCCTAATCCCCTATCTTTTTTGGGACATGCCCATCCTACAAGCAGCAATGTCAGAACACCCAGTAATATTTTCATTTATTTCATGTACGTCCGCCCACCCCCCCCACCCCCCTCTCTCTTACACACAAAATACTGCATGTTCTTACGTTGCTGCGAAGCAAAAACAACAAGTTAATGAAATTCATAAATATTAAGATGAAAAT
>OMKZ01050401.1:0-10207 GCA_900302535.1 Neoniphon sammara | reverse complement strand
GAAAGAATGGGAAACAGGGAGAATGGGATGGGGAAAAAAAGAAAAAACAGAGTGAGAGAGAGCAGAGGGAGTGAGTGAGTATCAGGGGAGTTGTATGGATCTGTTATGGTGGAGCTGTAATTAAGAGGGACAAACAGAACGCACTGGAGAGGAGAGCAGGGTGTAAATGCATTAGAGCCCCCCAACCACAGCCTGCTGGGATCAATAAGTCTCCATTCACATCAGGCCAGACAGGAGCTGTCCAGCTCTCTGAGTGCTGAGCCTCACTTTCTGGAGCATTAAGCCTGACTCAGGCCATCGAGGCATGCAACGAGTTGGTACAGCAACGTGATAGAAAAGCTCAATTTTATGTACATTGACACATAATGCAGCCCACAGGCAGCTCAATGAAGGTATTCCATGGCCGACACCTGTTGAAGGCAGCGAACAGTAGATTAGAGCAGGAAAGACAAAAGAACCAGCAGGGAGAGATAATAAATAAAAAGTGATCAGACAAGACAGGGAGAAAACGGGAGCCCATATTGAGGAGATGATGACAGGCAGAGGGAGGAGCACTGATAACCTTGCTGTCTTAAAAGCTTCCTCCGGAGCCTAATCAGGCTTCCCAATTACCCAGACGAGCTCCCAATGTCCCCCCGTCCCAGCGCCTGATGTCCCCCTCGATAAACGACATTATTAATTAAAAGGCTCCAATTGAATCTGCGTCTGATGGACGAGCCTCAGGACGATTAGCTACAAGACCTGACAGAGCTTATTTCTGCATGATGGAATCTGTCTGTCGATAAGGAGAGGGAGACAAGTCAACGCACCCAAAACAATGTCATGCATGCAGAGAGGTGCACAAACAGCATGCACTTACATAATAATATATGTAAGAATGTGATAATCTGAATGTAAGAATGTCATACTAGATATGGATCTCCATAAGGAAATGTTTTGACTTGCTCCCATGTATGACAAGGTCAGATGTCAGGGCAGGGCATGGGACAGTGCTCAGCTTAATCCCACAGGAGCCATTTTGAACTGACATCACACTCTACCTGGAAGATTAAACCCAACTGTCCTATACTGTCCAATCCACAACATGCCAGAACACAGGAAACATACTAGAAACAAATGGATATCAAGAATGCCAAGGTATTTGCTCACATCTTGGGGTAAAAACTAGCTAACGTTACCAGAATGGAGCCTGATTAGCGTGTAACTGTTAACTAACCAGTAAACTTGCTAACATGGTGTAGTGTTTGGCCTCATGTTAGGCATCACTGTGCCTTTTGCTGCATTTACAGGGGAATGATGGGTTCAGTTGTACCAGAGATAGTCTATATAGGGAGATATTCTGCCTACAAGAATATCTGAGGCCACGTCTGGGGGGCGTCACAGAGCGCTAAAACATCCTTTGAAATTTATCATAATTTTATAACCATAGACTTCACATCAGCTTACAGTTATGTCTTCATGATAAATATTGGACTATGTAAAAATGACAGTAATAGTTCAGTTGCTCGTAAATATTTGGACTCAAATATGGTGATCATTTTATAGCATTTAGCCCCACTCACCGACATATTCTGCTGTTTGGTAGGTGCTCCACACTGCCCCCGATGGCCAAAATACTGTACTGCACTGTTTGTTTCTGTCTCACAGCAGTCAGTGACCGTGGTTCGGCTTTGCTTAATATTTGCTTAATTTCATCTGTGCTTTACTTTGCTATCTTGTCTCAAGTGTGCTTGATTGCAAAGTTGTTGTTTTTTTTTTGTTTTTTTTTAATGTTTCTTAACCTGTTTTTAATGTCAGTCTTCATCTTGCCCAGGGACTACAGTTGAAAGTTAGCCTTTTGTCCAGCAGTGGCACATTAACCGAAATGTGCATTGTCTCTGTAAACAATAAACTGTAAAGTAATAAATAAATAAAAATAATTTCCCCGCTAAATTCAAGCAGTCATTGCCAGGTTATTTATACTACTATTAGCCTATACGCGTGCGCGCGCGCACACACACACACACACACACACACACACACACACACACACACACACACACAGAAATGACAGTCATCTAACTGGCCATATTTGATTCTCCCATATTTTATTGGCTATAAAAAGTATCTAAAAGGTTCAGGGGCTGTTGTGGTAATGAGCATGTGCAACATTGTTTGACCTTAGTTGTATATTCACACTCTTTTTAACATCTTTTCAAACTCAGGGTGCTGGGGGTTGCGCCCCACTTGGTGAAAGTTCTGTGTTAGGTTTTATGGGGTGGTATGTGGAGACTTGGCGTGGCTTGGCTTGGCTTGGCTGGGATGCCCCCTCAGCCTCCCCCTGTCCCCCTTGGGGAGCCCTGGGGGATCAGATAAGGCCTGGTTCCCAGATCAGAGTCAGATTGACAGTTGAGTGCCTGAGGAAGAGTGATGGGCTTGGGATTGAGATTGGGAGGAGGATCCCTTATTCTGGGGGCCCCCTGAGGGACATTCAGGGCCCACAAAACATTATATTGACCATAATGATACTGACTGCTTGATTGGTGAGAAATCACTCCTTTGGTGGTGATTCATTGGAAAATTGGACATTTGAAAAGAGAGTGAGGATTCAGAGCCAGAGCTGTTAGTGGGATATAATTAGACTGTTTATGCTGGGTCTGGTTGAGTCAGGCTGCGCTGGGTTTGGCTGTCTGGATGGGGCTGGGCTGGGCTATGGTTTCAGTTTGGCTAGTTAGTTTGATTGTATCCAATTGGTTCATGCCTGCGAATGAGCAATAAGATATTTATAGGTGATGAGACTGGAGCTTGACAAGAGAGATGTCTGTAATTTAATTCTCCCGGGACACTCCACCTCAATGACAGAACATGATAGTTAAATAGTGAAAGCTTCAGTTGCATTTGGTTCCCACATTACAATCAACCAACGACAGACCAATATATTATAGGGAAGGTCAAAGGGTATATGCAATGATTTGATTCTATGTGAGAACTGCTGGTTTGCAGAAAAAAAAGAGGGATGGGTTAAATTACCTTTAAAATGTGACGATAAAGATGGATTTAATTTGGCAACAAAATGCAAGCATTCAGCACATTCATTAGCCTGAAATAAACTAATCTCCCAGTTGCAAGCGGTGGCTGTGCAATCAGCTGCTTGTGTTTCATAATTTGTATATGGTTAAATAAGTGCTTGTTTTGTTTGAGGTTGTAAATTAAAAGCAGAAGTTCAGCGTCAACCAGCTTGCTAAGTGCATGTGTATCCCATCTGAGAGGGCATTGTACTCCGTGTTATATTTAAAAAATGGGTTTTCAGTAGTGCCGAAGGAGAAGCGATGATCTCTCCAGGCCATAGAGGACTTCTTCAGAGCCTCTGACTAAACCAGAGGAATAATGTTGCTGCAGACACTGACTGTATTATTGGTCTTAGCCTGCAGACAACCTTTCACATATTTCCCCTCTGGTTGATGGGGCTTTGAGACTCCGTGTCTCTGTTAGACACACATGCAGACGCACACACACACACACGATTATATACACATACTCATGCCTCTTATAACCATGAATTGACCTATTAACCCCGTGCACAGTGCCATGTATATTCAGTCACACACATTCACGTATGATTACACACCCATGTATTACACCATGTACACAGAGGGAGGCATGGATGTGCACCTACGCACACATACACACACACTTTCTCTTCCTCTCTGCCACACACACACAAACAGAAACACACAGTGTTGGTCAGACAGACTAACTGGCTCTTGGGCTAATTGAGTCGAGTGTGTGGCCCCGTGTGGCCCTGGTCTGACCCCTCTGTTGCCAGGGACGCCACTGAGCCTCCGCTTTGATACATTTGATACGGTTTAAGTGAGGAATGAAGACCTAAGCCTGTTTACATTTGAACTGGATTAGTGTTGGGGTGACAGTGCAGTAACAAGAGAGAGAGAAAGAGAGAGAGAGCGCCGGGCAGAGCAGAGTCAGTATGGGAAGAGGAAGAAGGCAAGATCAATTGTCTTTATTGGAGATCTGACAGGTGTTTGTGGCAGATTTCGTAGACTTTCATGTGTGTTTGTCTTTCATTTCCCATATATTTGCGTGTGCTGTTATTGCAGAAATGAGCTGAGCGTAAAAGGCATTGTTTCTGCACAGTTGCTCCAAGTTAAAACTCTGTTGTTTCCCAACACTTAAGACTGTCTGTGATCAAAAACAGAACATTTTCATGGTATGTATAAGGCTTTATTCAAACATACGCATGTATGCTTGCAATGCGGATCCACTGGGAGTGTGTGTGTTGTTGCATGCAGTGTATTAACCATCTTGGTCAGTGATTTAGTTGGCTCTGCTGTTTATTATGGGTACCATGCTATTATGTATTAGTAAAACGAGTCCCTGCACATTACTGTAATGGAGTGACTGAAAACAGGAGAAATCTGATATCTTTCTCTCTCTCTCTCTCTCTTTATTTCAGTCTCTCTCGTCCTCATCCCCCCATGTACCGTGCTCTCTCTCTCTCTCTCTCTCTCTCCCTGCTTTTCCTGAAGTAATGATTTGATGTTGCTAATGGCTTCCTAAATTTTGTAGAAAGGGCAGGACCAGCGCCGTCTAGAGTTTCAGACGTTGGAGGTCTGCCAGACGAGGAGGGAAAGTGAGGGGGGCTGCGGGGGAGCAGAGGCTGCAGAGGATAGGTGAGGGAGATCAAGAAATGAATATTGGAATCCACAGGGCGTTATCCTCATATTGGCTTCCTTTGAAGATATTAATATTTCCTGTTGTTCCAACATCCATACGTCACAAACTGGAGAAATCCCCCAAATAATTCAAACAGGTTGAAGCCCAAACTGTCTCTTTTTCAGAGAAATTAATGGCAGTGGAGACATAAGGGACAAGCCGCATGAATGTTTTGGAGGCATGCCCTTTCACAACCAATATAAATTAACTCATCACACTTAAAAAAAACAACTAACAAATCCAAGATTTGGCACAGTGTTTTTGAGGGCTGTAACTAAGTAAGAGATAACATTTTGCCTCAAGGTGTGTCTGACCACTGGTGGGGCTCACACAGTCAGACACATGCAGCCATGATGCTGCCAGTAGAAAGGATTCTATTGTTGGAGACTTTACTGCTTATTGGAGTTTGCCCACATGAAAGAAGTCAATGGAAGGGAGAATGACGAATGAATGTGTTGGTGCTTGTAGTTTACATGCTTGTATATCTGCTGCTGTGTGTGTGCGTCCACGACTGTCTGTTTGTGTGTGTTTGCTTGTTTGTCACATGATGTCCTGTGGCAACCCCTAACTAACCGTGCAGGCGCCAGTAGGAGGGGGGGGCAGGGGTGAGAGACGGGCATGAGAAGATGCAGAGGGGAGGGAAGAGGAGCTATGGAGCCGCGGAGGGGGGCACTCTGGCTGACTGCTGTCACATGATGGGCATATAATGAAGCCAAACTACATTCAAACTGATGAATAACAGCGCAAATGACACATGACCTGGCTTAGCATTGTGTAAACATGGTTCTTTGGTTCAGAACCCATATCTGTCAATAGTCTACAGTAGCCGGCATATCAGAGGATACACTTTCTCTGTCGGCACAGAGAATAAAATCATTAGATGTGACCTCAACATTTACACCCATTACAAAGGTAATGACTGTGAAATGGACACTGAGACCCTTGGACACAGATTTGGACATGGTAATATTCTCACTGTCCTCTGATACTGGGCCTTGTGTTTGTGTCCTAGAAACTTGGATGTGTGGCTGGCTTTCATTATAGGGCCTGTAAAATATAATGGAGGTATTAAAAATACATTATTGAGGCAGAGCATTTCATCACCATCAAATAAAAAATGAAACGCTATGCCAAGGTGGTATTTTTCAGCAAAAATGTCTACCAGGAGTCAAAAGTCACCGGACAAAGGATTGACACAGCAACAGGGGCAGAAACAGCGAAAGAAAGTGAAAGGGAGAGAGGCGGAGGGAGACGCAGCAGCTGTGTGTGGCTCTTTATCACAGAGGCTCAGTAATGCTGTCATATCTAATGCTCACACTCCATTAATCACACGGCGTGCATGTGTGACTGGGACGCGAGTTGGACGGCGCTCTGTGACTGACTGTGTGTGTGAGTGTGTGTGACTCTATGTGGCCGAGGTGGTAGCGTTTACCCAGTGCACAAGCAGTGGTTGGCCGCAGGCCTGGTACGCCTGGCCATGATAGGCCACTGTGAAATGTGTCTGACAGAGGCAGCAGCTTGCCTGCGATTTTGTATGTGTGTGTGTGTGTGTGCGCGCGCGCGTGCATGATATCCTGTATTAATACGTGTGTGTGTGTGTGTGTGTGTGTGTGTGTGTGTGTGTGCATGTGTGTGTGTGTGTGTGTGTGCAAAATTTTGAATTAATTATGGCTTTCATTGACTTCACTGCAAACTTGGCTGCCCTCCTCTCTCAACTTTTGGCCTGTCAGCACACAGGTAGCAACCCCTCACCTTCATTTTATTTCTTCCAGCAGGCCAGAAAGATGCTTTTTTTTTTAAAGGAGCATTTCACTGATTTTCAAACCAACCCATGCTATCTGAGGGGTATACATGTAGAACACACAACTTATCAATACCTTCAGTATCATAAGAGCTTGCCCCAGGATTATTTCTGCCAGATGATGCAAATTGTGTCATCTGGCGGTGGAAGAAATTTTGCAGAATTACAACACCTTGAGCAGAACCATTTGCAAACCAAGAGATGGTTGTACTGCACAACAACAGTGGATACCAAATTGATACCACATAGCAAATTGACGAAAATTAGTTTTATGATGTTTTTATGGAGTCACATATTTGTGGCCACTTATTTGAGCACAAATCCAGCGCCCTGGAACTGAGCATACAGAAGCAGAGGAGGAGGAGCACGCAGCAGCTGCCAGCCCAGGGTGAAGTCTTGCTGGTTGGTGAAAACACCCAGCAGAAGAGCCTCGTTCTCTGGGTGGTGACTGGTTTTGTAACCAGCTGTGACTTCATCACTATAAGCAACAAAAAGAGCCAGGAATAAATGTGGGAATTGTTTACCAATGATGGAGACAGAGGAGGATTTGCCATGCTGATACAAGTTCCACCGAGAAAAAATATAATAATATATTTACTATTTATGACTATATTTTTTTTATTTGTTTTGCTTTTTTTTGTTTTGTTTTATGATTTACCTACGATTGCAATCAGTTATAATGGCCCTAAATGAAACTGTAAAACATTTTCACTTGATCAGAGTTGTGGACAATCTGGGTGAGTCACAAGAGAACATCCAGTGTGCAATGCATGCTGGGTATTGGGAGAACACCCAGCATGTAGTGATTTCATCAGGGACAACAGTTTATATTGATTTGACCTGGTTTTGTTGCACCAATTGAAAAAAATCTTTGCATAATTACGCGTAATTATAGTTTTCACATAATGCAGGCTATTCCAGCGGTGAAATTCTTCTTTAACGCAGAAGGCACCAGTCAACGTTCTGAGCAGGAAGCTTATGGTTGTATGGTTGGAGAAAGAGATGGGGGAGGGAAAGAGAGAGAGAATGAGGATAGAATAGGGTTGTAAAGGGGAAATGAATCAATGGATGGCCCTGCCGTCCTGGCTTATTCAGCAGACCTCTCTCCCCTCCTCTTTCGTCTAATTTTTTTCCTCTTCTCGTTCTTGAGCTCTTGATCACTTCTCTTTCCCCTCTCGCCTGCATTCCTCACAGTTTTGTCATCCTGCCAAGGAAACGAATCAGAGAGCCCTCTCTCAGTCACCACACTTTTTCTTTGTCTCACTCTGCCTTTCTCTGGCTCTGTCCGTCCGTAGTTCAGCCTGCACCCTACTGTGGCCACACACTTCACTTTGACCCCTGCGGCCTATGATGTCACATCGGGAGCAAGGGCTGTTGGGAAATGACCCAAGGTCGAATGAGCTCGTGTCCAGCGAGCATTTCTGTCGTCTGAAAGGGTGTCGTAAAATTCCCATGCTTCCCTTTCAGGAGAGTGCTTCCCTTGTTTGGAGAAAGTGTCTCCTGTTTCAAGAAGGCTGTCTTGCCCTTTTAAAGAGTTTCTAAGTGACTCTGTGAATCCCTATTTTTCTTCTAAACTAATTTGATGTGTCTGGACATGACAGTTATCATATTCCAGAGCTTGTTAGTTGTACCAATAATTGAATGGAGCCATTTACATCACTGACTTTTAATTAATTTTCATGCCTTTTTTTTTCTTTTCTTTTTTTTCAGGACGATCTCCAGTGGACCATGACAATACTGAAATGTTTTAATCAGAGGGGTAAATGGAATAATTCTATCAGTCAATTTGGTCTTGTCTTTATTTTTACATGGGTGATTAACCATGTTACCATACTATTGGTTGTTCAACTGGCAGGGTGGATTAGCTGGATTAGATGTTCAGTGTGTGCGCGTGTGTGTATACACATATTATGTTTGCGTGTGTGTGTTTGCGAGATGCCAATTAATGATGGTTTGGCAGGCTAAAAGTCAATCAGAGGCTTAAACGTAGCACAGAGAAAGAGACTGAGACCTAGAGAGAAGAGAGATTAGACCTAACCAAATTACCTTTGTTCCCTCTAACAACCTGACGCATAAGGAGGAGGCGGAGGAGGTGCGATGCTTTATGTGTCAGAAAGCTACACTATCAGTGGCTGTTTTAATGCTGCTGAACTTGTGTGTTTATATCTCTTTTATGTTGTGCATGCCAGTATTTGTTGTGAGCGCATATTTGTTTGCATGTGTGCATGCATGCACTTGTCTCTGCACTGCATGCCTATCATGCAATTATGTGTGTGTGTGTGTGTGTGTATGTGTGTGTGCGTGTGTGAGTGTGTGTGTGTCAGGGACAGGGTACAAGTATGGAGAAGTTGTCTGTGACACTCTCAAGCCGTCTCTCAGACACAGCTCTCTCCATTCTTTGCAACCTTTCCTGCTGTGACCGGCTCGGCGGTGAATATCTCGCTGTTGCTGTCTCTCTCTCAGCTCTTATCGGGCCAGATAGCCCTCAGATAGACACTCATACCCACAGAGTCAGAGGCTCAGCTAGCCACAGCAACTGATGGAGCTGATGCAAGGCCGCTATGACGACAAGAGGACAGGGCCTTATCTGTCGTCATGGTGATGGCCATGATGGAATGATGACAATCTGCTCGTGGCTTCATGTTTCTGAGTGGAAGGCATGAATGCAAACATACAGCCATGCAGGTACATGCACTTATGCACGGCGCATTCATGTGATTGGGCACAAACTAACACACGCACATACACACATACAGTACATGCACTCACATCCACCCACAGATACATGCACGTGCAAGAAAATGCATGCACACACTCAAAATTGCACGTCAACATCATACTGGATGTGTTTGTCTTGAGCTTCTTCTCAACTGGGGAGTTTGACGCAAACGAGAAAAATGATCACCGTCACACAGAAGCTGCAGGGAAGTGAGTTTATGTTGCTACTCTGTTATTTTGACTCATCGTGCTCTTACTGCGGTGTCTTTTCTTTCTGACAAATATGACAGATGCATATCAAGCCATGCAGTCTGCTCTGGAGAGATAAGGACCAGTTAGGTGCTGGGGTTGCAACATCCCACTGAGCCAGTGAGTGAGCACAACGCCTTCTCATACCGATCACCAACAGATAGGCATGCTGCGTGAGTGTGTGTTTGTGTGTGTGTATGTGTGTTTGTGTGTGTGAATGTGATGGCTCTGATAATTTCTGTCTCCAGAGAAGACTGGCACCTATCACAGTTGCAGGCCTGCACAAGTCTTCAGTCCAAAAACTGGTTTGAAGCAAAAATTTTAGAGAGAGACAGTTGAAAAGCAAGTTCTGTGTCCCCGTCTGTAGATGCAAGGGTTATCCCAGGTTACAGAGCTAACACAAAGTAGGCTCATTGTCATAGAGCAGGCTCATTCATCTTGGTTATAAAATATAAGAATGATTATAAATTACAAAACTCTAAACTTATGCTTACTCTCAGAAATCAAGCAAACTTTGATACAGTAATAGATATCAAAAGTTTATCTTTTTTGCTTTTTCATCTCCTCTGTTTGGGTCTAATGGAGTTCTTTATATCCATTATCCACAATCTTGCCCCTTAGAGATGACACTTTCATCTCCCTCCAAAATGTCCCTGTAGTCTTTTAATGGTTTAATGACATTAAGGCTTTTTATTAAGATGAAGCACATAATGTTCCATTGATGACGCA
>OMKZ01050399.1:0-12707 GCA_900302535.1 Neoniphon sammara | reverse complement strand
CGCGCACACACGCACACACACACACACACACACACACACACACACACACACACAGAAACCAAAGATCAGACACATAAACACACAAACTAAGCTGTGTGAACTACCGCAGCATAACGACAAGTGTGTGCACGCACAAATACAAACACACACACACACACACACACACACACACAGATCAGGAACACAATGTCCTCTACTGACTGCAGCCAGGGGGGAGAAAGCGAGTGAGAGAAAGAGAGGGAGAGAGAGAGAAGTGAAACAAAAGCCATATAGGAAACAGACAAGAAAAAGAAGAGAGAGAGAGACACAGAAAAGAGAGAGAGAGAGAGATGAAGAGAGTATAAATCAACACACATGGAGGCACAGAGCGAAGACAAACCCTCCCCACCCCCAAAATACACAACAGCACGCACACACACGCCTCACGTCTCTGTCAGCACGGCAGCAAGCCTGTGAAGACCAGATTTAGCTGGGATCTGTTGGATCTGAACACGGGGTTTTTCTGAACCTATTCAGACTCTGCTGATAGTGGACAACAGTGACGAAGACACACTGAGGACTGGAGCCGCCGTCAGCTGATAGATTTTGTTTAAATTTGATTATTTTAATGATTTAAAAAAAGCAATTAAAAAAAGTGCAAGTATTTGGTGTTTCCCACAGATTTTTTTTTTATTCCTATCAGGGTGGAAAAGCCTCTGAAACAGCACTGAGATCATCATGGGACAAAAAAACTCTCCACTGAAGGAAAACATCATCATCTTCATCATCTTTATCATCTTCAATATGTATAATTGTGCACAATCTGATCATAAATGCATTACAATCAGGTTAAGGTTGTCATACTGATCAATTATGCAATCAATATGTAATAAACTTTATCCGATCCACGCTGTCCGGTCAATGATCTGATATTTAATCAAAGTCCAATATTGGCCCGGTACATCCAGCTCTAGTATTTGTTCTCTGTCGCCGACACTTTGTCACGTTCTCACTTGGGGGCCGTCCACGCTAAAAACACACACACACACACACTCATGCAGTGACACACTTTTAGCTGGTGCTCTGTGTTCATCACATGGTGTGTGTTATGTGCGGTGTGTCTGTACTGATGTGAAAAATTCTTCGTCAGAAAGTTCAGAACGCTTTAAAAATAAATCTGACCCGACTCACGATGAGGCCTGGCGCTTGAACCGGCTACACAGACACAGCACTTTCAAACATCAGTCGATCACCTTTAAATTATAGGTGATGCCGTGGTTTTAAAGGAGTAATTCACCCCAAAACTAAATATTTCGCATCATTTAATCACCACAGGTTTTCCTTGAAAGAAAGGTTTTGCAAAATTTCAGCAAAGGTAGTTTTGGGAGGCGCTGATCACACAAATGGAGAGTCAACATTTGTATTACGCTGCATGAAGAGTCTGAAAATTTGAAACCAATGTCGAAGCTGCCGATCGAGTCCATTCCAACAGAAATGGCTGCAGGTTTTTGAAATTTTCATTCTCCAAGAGGCATGCGGTTATAAAAGGTTTTTAATCGGACGAGAGTAAATGATACAAAATATTCAGTTTTTGGGTAAAGTATTCCTTTAATAATATTAAACAAACGAGGGAACAGTCGAGATGATTGGTGGAGGATGTTGCTTCCTGTCGGTTTAGCTCGTTTGCTCTGGAAGAACAGCGCCCTCCTCCTGTTTTGTGCGGTAAAGCAACACAGCAGACTTCCTGACTGCTCCCATCTGATGACACAATGTCAGATGTAAAGGGTGACAGTGGTTTGTAATGGCTTGTCTGTTTACAATTATACTAACAAACTTAAAATAACTGTGGTAATAATTTATTGATGTTAAAATGATACATACAGCGGCTTTGATTCCTAACAGGCTTAAATCTCAGAGACCAGACAGACCTGGAAGTCAGTTTTGATCTGCAGCATGCGAGCTGGGATCATCGGGTTCCTGCACATCCTGGGATTTCTTCCAGAGGTTTTACTCACTGAGACGGAGGAGGAGCCGGCCCAGTGCAGGACCCCGTGTTCACTCCCACAGCTATTTACAGTATCAGCTCCAGTTTTGGCTGAAAACCCCCCGGCAGTTGTGGTTTGAGAACGTCTCTGGGGGCGATGCTTGTCTCCAGCATTTGTGAAACCGTGTTTGCTTTGTGGTGAGAGATAAGGCTACAAGATAAATTCACATTTTCATATAAATGCATGGAAAGAAACACTTATATCTGCACTGACAGCAGTGACAGTTGGGGAGGAGAGCCTGGCAAAGAGACTGAGATGAATAAAATGAAGTTGGCAATTTGGAAAGCCACATTCTAGACTGAGAACAAGAAAAACAAAAATCCACAAACAGCAAACTGAACGTCCAGAGGCTGAAATTAGCACCAACCCTACCGCCAACCACCAGTGAACCAACTCGCTGACCTTTAACTTTCTGAAACGAGCTGAATGCCTTTATATAATCTCTGGTCTAATTTAAAACATTCTACCTGTTGGCCACTGTACCCATGAGCCAATCACATCACAGCAAATCCACGGCCTCTGTGTCAAACAGGCTCCTGATTGGCTGCCTGTCTGCCTGGAAACGTTTCCTCTTCACTAGACAAATTTTAGCCGAAACTCGACATTATTCCCACGTGGCAAGCAGCTCGATGATGAATTACAAACTTTAAAAATGAGTGGACCAGCTCTGCATTTTTCTCCTGTTGTCGCTGCATTAAATGTTTCAGACGAGACCTGCTTTTATATATGGAATAACACGGAAAATAAATTTTAAAAAATGTATATGAAGGATTCTGGCTGGGAAAACCAGTGAAGACCGACTGATACGTCAACTGCCACACACACACACACACACACACACACACACACACACACACAGATTTTCATTGTGTTTTGATGAAACAAACAACACATCTCTATAAATTCAAGATATTAAATCCAGAACCATCCACAACCACAACAAAAAAGCTCCCCTCTCTCTCTCTCTCACACACACACACACACACACACACACCACTGTGGGATAATGGTCTATAATTCCATCCATTGACTCTCATAGAGTATCAGGGCAGAGAAGCCATGAAGCCAAATAAACAGGAACACATAAAGTCCAGTCATACTGTAATAAAATGAATAATACAGACTTCACATCAGAAAAACCTCAATCCATTTGGAAAACAACAAGCCTTTCTTTATGTGCCTTCCTCAGTCTTCATCAACAACAGAGATTACATCCTCTGAGCTTTGACTGTTTTGCAAATGAAGGCACTTGGACGATATTCAATAAAAAAATACTTCTGCTTTGATGCCATCTGTTATTTAGCCAGGTGAGGTGTCACGTTTTTCAAATGACTGAGATTCTATTCTTGAAGAAAACCTGTTTACCGTCCGAATGATGATGCCGTTCAAGGCCCTTAAACCAGGTCTGCATAAGCCATCCAACAATATTCATGGATTCCCTCCAATTAGAGAAAAGTACATGAAGTAGGGCAGGAATGCTGCACGGCGGTGACACATGATGAGGAGGTTTTTTTAAAGGACTCATTCATACACATCAGACAGCAGTTTTATCTCCTGCTGATCAGAGGGGGGATAAAAGCCTCAGTGTCACCTGATAACTTCACATGCTGGTCAACACTGAATCTGTCTGGTCGGACATAGAAAGAAAACTGAACGAAGGCATTATGCATTATGAATTTGGACAAATCCGGACATAAATGTAGTAAACCAATAAGAACAAAGGCTGCTGAGGAAAAGAGATGTATTGGTATTAATAAGTCCCTTACATAATACATATTTTACCAGAACACTAGCAGATGTCACAGCAGGCCTGTAAGTCTATAGAGATATATTAGAAGGAAAACACAGGCAATAAAAAATACCATAAAGTGTGTTAAGGCCACTATAAATTTACAAGCCTATTAATTACAACAGACACTTTAAGTCCATATGGATTTTTACAGAAATACTATAGCTGATAAACACACACACCGTGTAGTGCTATTCACTAGGTCAGACACTATTGATCCCTACAGTAATATTATTGGAATACTAATATTTCCCTGAGGCTACCATAGCAGCTGTAGTATAAAAAGAAACAATTATATCAAACCTCCCTTAAAAGCAAAATCCACATCAAACCCTGCACACAGTGACAAGTCATGCTTTTGATGCACAGCCTAATTTATAAATCATATCGTTATTTTGTTGCCCAGATGGGTTTTTGCTGCACGTTGGGTCGTGTGTCCCAAAGTTGCAGGACGCAGGACAATACGGCAGGACAGTAAGTCAGTACAAACACAGCTTGTTTGGTTTTAATTTAAATAAAATCTTACCTTTTGACTGCCGCTGGCTCCTGCTGCTTCTCCATGTCCAAACTGAGCGCTAATCTGCCCGGACAGCTGTGGGATTAAGCTTTTATTATTGTTTATTCTGGCATGCCGAGACTGAGGAAAAACACCAAGTGATGTCAAATCAGCGAGAATAAGACATTATGTAATAACTTCCGGTCATAGCTTTCAAAATAAATTCTTACTGACAAAAGGCGCAACGGGGAGCACGAAAAGTGAAAACTGAGAATTTATAATTAGAGAGGATTTTGTGGTAGATTCAAAAAGTCTTTTTCAGAGTTTTGTAACCATATAGCCATATGCCATATTTATTTATAGAGATGAGATAATAGTTTAGGTTTGAAAAACATATAGATTATGTTAAATTAAATAGAGATCAGATTAAATATCTAATCTGATCTCTATTAGATGATTAGATTAGATTAGAACACATTAAAGTATATTATATTACAACATATTAGGTTACATTAATTTTCATGAAACTGTAACAATTATTTAAATTGTATCAGATTAGAATAAATGAAATGAGAGCAGATTACATTAGATTATAATTAAATTAAATTAGAACATTATATTAAACTAAAACACATTAAACTAGATTAGAATTGATTAGATTAAATAGCATGAAATTATTATTTAAACTGGATCAGATTACAATAAAATAGATTAGATTATTTCAGAATAGATTAGATTTGTTTAGATGAAATTTAAAAAGTCTCTACAGGGAAATTGGGTCATTAAACACACAAAGGACGTCGCAAACATCTCTTTTAGGATTCTGACATTTAAATCCTTACTACAACCAGTGAATTACAGCTACGAACTTCTTCCAGCTACCTGGAGGAAGTTTGCTTTAACCCACAGCGTGACAAAACTGTCCCTGAAAGGTGCTGAAAGGGAGCACCTGCTGTCAAGTCAAATCAGTCAAAATAAACTGTCCTTTAAATGACCTGAACATTAGAATATAAAACATATATCAGGAAATAAACATTTCACCTACCTTGGAAGAAAAACAAATAAAATTTAAACCTTTTGAGACAGCAAACTGTTCTTAAACTTTATTTTTATTATTGTCTATTGTCTTGGAAAGTTGAATTTTACCCTTGGATAGGGGAAATGGCTTTCTGATGTCATTGTAGTTGCTCTCATTATTTTTTCATAAGTGACGATTTTCCGCTTTTATTTGAAGGTAAAACTACTTCACTTCCGGTACTTTCCTGCCTGTCTTCAGTTAATTTGACGCAGCTCAGAGCGGAGAGCCGTCCCGAAGCCACGCCCCGCGCCACTTCGACAACCTTCGTGTTTTTTCGGCTCCAGGGTCAATTTTCTTCCTCTGCGGTTCCAGCTGATTGATTTAACTCACTGTACCTGTCTGTGCTGCCACCTAGCGACCAGGAGAGAGAGAGAGAGAGAGAGAGAGAGAGAGAGAGAGAGAGAGAGAGAGAGAGAGATACTGTACAGGGGTTCAATTGATTTGACTGAGAAAGATGTGAAGTCAATGTCACTATCCCAGGTTAAAAGCTTAAAAGGGTTAAGGGTTTGGCTCTTGAAGTCCCTCTAAATCTCACAGTTGATGTCTATGTGATATAATTCAATCTAACCATTTTCATGCTAAATATAAACAAATAAATGAATGAATAAATAAATAAATAAAGTGTTTTCCTCCATAATTCTTGTCTTATCAGGGTGGAAAAGCCACTAAAGCAGCATTTGGATCATCACGAGACACTGAAACTATATACCATCACATTTAAATAAATTAATTCATAAAAAATAATAATTGAACAATAACCAAAAAGAAAAGAGAAATATTAGGAATTACTTAATAAAAGTAATAATTGGGCAGTAAAACAAAAGAGAAAGATGAAGATCCTCCTGGGTCAGGCTATTGATTCAAAAAGAGGACATGTGCCATTCGGGTTTAAAGTTTTAATAACAGATCTCCATATACAAACTGGATACAGTGACGCCATTCTGCCATTTCACTTCCACCGGAAACAGGCATTAAGTGTGGGTGAGTGAGAGCGTGTGTGTGCGTGTGTGTGTGAGAGAGAGAGAAGTGTGTGATCCTGTGTGTTTGTGCATGTGAGAGTGTGATGATGCACAATGCATATTTTACAAAATAAAATAAAAAAAAACAACTTCACATGCTATGTTTCAGCTGTTTATACTGTGAAATAATAAAAAAAGAACACATATGGAATGACATTTCTTTGTATTTCAGTCATTACTTTTCTCTGTGCAGAACAAGGCATTGGAATAAAGGTAGTTTAAGTTTTTTGAGTATTGGTGTGATTTTTTTGTCTTATTCTATTAAACATACAGCTGTTGTTGGTTATTGTTCAGCTGCTGGATCATCAGCTCTTGCGGTTTAGCAGTTCTGCAGGGCTTTTGGTATTTTTACAGCACACTGTCCCGTTGGAGTTAGTTATAATGCTCCTGCAGCTAAAATTAAACTACAACCCTCCGTGAGTCCATTAAGTATTCAGTTTGTTCTTTACAGGCCCTGACTGAAAGCTCGACCTTTAAACTAGAAATGGACTTTTATTCTGAAATGAAATATCCACCGTCTGAAAGGTGTGACCGCTTGTCTCACAAGAGTGAAAGTGCAAGTCTTTTTAAGCAACTCAAGTCCTTGGCTGACAAAACTGATGATGCTTTTAACAGACCAGCTCTTGTATATTTTAGAGAAGATGAGCCATTAACTTCCAGGTAATGGATAAACTGTTTTTTGGAAATAAACCCTTAAGCTGCAATGGGGATTTTTAAATGAAGCAGGATTACCAAGTTAATCAGAACAGGAGGTTTTTAAAATTGTGTCAATTTGATATTTCGTCCAGTAAAACTTTGTTATTGGTTACTATTCTTGTCTTAGAGTTTGAGTGAACATGTTCAGGCTGATGTGGCCCACTGAGTGATCCTGCTTCACCACATTTATTCTCTGCTCTAATATTTCAGACACAGCAGCGGTTGTGGGCTGGGCTTCCCAGAAGCGTCTTGGCACCGGCTCTCATCTCCACTCCATTATAACGCAGCGGCTCAGCATCATTTTAACATCGGCCCTCGCCATTCTAAACCTGTCTGGAGAGCATGCATCTCAAAAAGCAACGTCTGAATCTCTCCATCAGAGAATCTCTCCAAAATGCGGTTCAGGAGGGCAGCCCGGGAGTCTGGGGCAGGGCTCGGCTTCATCTGTCCCCTGCTTTACATTATAAAGAAACATATGATTTGTTTGCAAGGCTCCTTTCAAAGTTTTCAAATGGTGTTGTGACTATAAGGGAGCCTTGAGGGGAATCGGTGCTCCAGAAAGACGAGGGTTATCTAAAGGGGGAAAAAAAAGAGCTTTTTCCATTTCTTTCTGGGTAGTTTGATTTGTAGCCTTTGTGGTGTGCTGCGTTCACTTCCCCCAGGGGACGCAGGAGACTTCGATTTTCACTGACTGATCACAGCTACAGTCACTTCTGCTAGAGCCTGTCTGTTCAGTGGCCATGGAGGGAGGGTCACTCTGTTTTTTAAAAGGTAATCAATGTAGTTTTCCTTGTAAACACGCTTTTTGTTTACATTCAAGCTGTGTCACCAAAGCACAGTGAGGCCTGATGAACACGTTGACCGCATTTCCTGCCTTAAAAGACCTTTGCAAAGGCACAGCCTGCAGGTTTTCATTTCAACCAAAACTGACAGCAGACAAATTTAACTGATCAGCTCACCTTCAACCACAAAGGAGCTCATCACTGAAATGTATTTTTTGGTAGAAAACCTGCAGGCTCTCAGCGCTCCATATCACATGGCTGCACATCCCTTATGTAAACAAAAACGGGGACCTGGTTTTCAAAGTGTGCACCATAGCGCCACTAGTGGTCACAAACTACACTGGGTATCTTTAAGTTTACTAGACAGGAAAAACAGCGTAATGTGTTTTTAATATGCAGCATTATAATAAAATACCTCTATTTTTCTACTGTGAGCAAGAGTAGCTCCTACCTTCGCCTACCTTTAAGTTTAGCCATTTTTCCACTGATTAAACAAACCGAATTACAGAATTTGTAGGGCAGTCATAAATTCACCCAACGAAAAAGAGAAAAGTATTAAAGGAATGTTTCAGCCAAAAATAAAAATTCCATTGTCTTATCACTTGGTCAGTGGAAACTCCACTGAAGCTGGTTAGACCACTGAGCACACAGCAAGCTGTAGCCACCTTGGTTCCATCTCATCCTTCTACCAAACTATTAACAGGTCTGTCTCTTTATTGCTTGACAAGAAGAATAAAATATTTACCAAATTCGTGCAAAAAGCTCGTGCAGCACAGTCCAAGGGTTTTGTAGCTGGAGGTCAAACACTCCAATATTTAATTAACTGTTTCTTATGTTTTACCTCACACAGAATACTGTGGTCTAATACAGACCCTACAAAAAGGCAGCAAAATATACGAGATAAGAAGGTAAAGAGTATATTGTGGATATATTGGAAGGGTATATTGGGCGGTAAATAAAGGGTATAAACTTGGACCCACAGTGCAATTATTTTGTTACAAAACTCTTATTTATGCTGCACAATCTGGAAAAACTGAATGGACATTTCATGCTTTTATTTTGAGGTTGTGAAAAGACAGTCCTGTTAACTTCAATATCTTGAAAGAGGGCTGAGACGGACCTGAGAGATCTAACTCACTGCGCTTTTTGGTTGTACAAACTTCAATGTCATGGAGGCATTCAGATAGTGCCCAGATTTTCAATTTGGGGTGAACTATTCCTTTAACAACTGAGGAGAGCAGACCTGTTTTTTTTCTTTCTTTCTTTCTTATGAGTCACATAGTGATGAAGCATCACTTTAGCCTCAATGCCAAGACCGTTGTGGGAAACCCAGCACTGATGATGTTTGTGAAGAAACACTCAGCGAGACGTGCCGTTGCTATGACAGCGAAGGAGAGTGTGTGTGTGAGCTGCAATAATAACCTCACACACACACACACACACACACATACATCTGCTGCAAGAAACTGGTGGTTTGTTTGTCAGTACAAGGGCATAACCTTGGCTTCCACACTCATGGAAGTTAATGCTATTTATAGGACAAATTGGCGCACAGGTAACTCTATAACTGACACTGGAGGGTTTGGTGCTCACAAAAGAAAAAGCTGACAACATAATGCACGCTCTCTGGAACGGGAACTTCCTTTCAGGACCGTGCAAGCATCCACATTATCAGACATGTCACTTAAATCAAGGTCAGCGGCTTGTCATTGTCGAACACAAGCGCTGCGTGGGAAAAAAAAAAGAAAATATATAAAGACTGGAGAGGAAACAGACAGATCGTGTTCAGAAACAAACCCTGGCAGCCCTTAATTCTCTCTGGTTGACGGTTTGCAAGTGGACAGAATTGATTTGGCGTGCAAGCGCGTTGATTATTACCAAGGCAGTCCATACATTTCAATTCAGTCAAGTCGAGGGAATAAATCCAACTCTTCCACATCACAACCCTTTCCAATCCTTTATATACCGAAAATATCTGGAGAATGGGTGGTGGGAGGGGGTTAGTTATAGGTTTCTGGACAGAGCTCAGATCAAGCGAGACAATAAAACCCCATGTGTCGCCCATGGCAGCTCAAGATGGACTGTGGATTTATTGTATGTGCAAATTCTTGCAAGAGGCAATTCAGGTGCAACAGGAATGGAGCCCAAAATACAGTATATATGATGCTACACCATAGGGGATTGTGTGTGTCTGTATGTGTGTGTGTGTGTGTGTGTCTTTTTTTTAACTTCTGAATGTGCAAGAGTGTGTTTGTTTGTGAGCAGTTATTCAGATGCTTTTGTCCACGCATAATGTTCAAGAGAATTAGTATAATTCTGACCTATTACTGGACAGGCAGCTGAAATGTACAGCTAGCAGCCGTTTATTTGAAGATTGCTCTCTGCACTTGAACCGGGGTCAGTCTCTTAAAAGTCGTGTTCGTGGACCCGAAATGCTTCCGTCTGCCGCCTCCGTCAGCGGATCGCATCAAAGCTCGCCTTTCCAGGGACGTTTCGACGAACCGGAGAAACTCTATCACACAAAATAAAAACACATTGACATCTTCAAGTTCCCTAAAACAGCCAGACATTCAATTTTTAACTGTGGTCGCTATGTACAATAGAAGGATCTTCATATATTAATACTCTTCATCTTTCCGTTTTTTTCTTCGTTCCCTCGCTGTCAAGTCATTTCCATACACTTTTTTGTCCTTTTTGTATTTATAGAGTATTTTCAGTATTTACAGTATAAATTACTACACAGTCTCGTGATAAAATAAATAACTTAAATACAATGGCCGTGGCATTTGCAGTGTCTTTTGCAAAGGGGAGGGGGGATCAGATGAAAAGAGGGAGGAGGGGACTGAAGGGGGAGAGGATCCAGTCTGGCCTGCTGTTTGCTCCTTGATGCTTCTGGGTAAAGAAGGAAGGATGAATGATCCCTCTCGTTTGTCTGATGCAGTCTTTCTACGGAGAAACACGACGCGAGGTGAGGGAACGGGGCTGAAGCACAGGAAATAGACCTTATTCTCCCAACGGCCATTTTGAATTTACATCACACTCGGAGCAGGAAAAAGAGCCAGCACAGTCCAGTTGTGCATCTTGGTACACATCATCGGAAACTGGACAAACATTTGTCCAGTTGACACATCATTGACAATTTAATAGAAACAAATGCATCTGAAGGATACAGAGTGATGAGGTTCAAATTTCAAGGTAATATATTTTGTCTGCTATAGCTAGCTACTGGAATTTAGCCTCGGGAGCTGGCTAGTAGCTAGCTAGCTGGTAAGCTAGTCAACTTACTAGGTAATTTTTACCAAACAACAAAAGTGTTCAAAAAATGCAGTCTCAGCCTCAAGGTTGGCAAGTAAGCTAATTTGTTAACTATTAGGCCCAATGTTATGTCCAACTATCCCAAATACACATCTTACAAACATCAAGAATCTGAAAAACATTCGCCATGTCACAGATTCACTGAAAATATAATAGAAACAGATGGGTCTCAAGAATACATAGGGATATATGTTCACATTTTGAAGTAATATATTTTGTACACCATAGCTAGCTAACGGAATCTAGCTGGCAGCTAGCTAATAGCAAACTAGCTAGTAAGCTAGTTAACTTCTTATGTAAGCATTTTTTGTGTTGTTCCCAAAATTGCTAACTAATTTAATAACTCTTAAGTCTATGTGAAGTTGTGACTTAAGTCTTGTACTTATGTAATTGTACATGCCAATCGTTTGGTAAGAATTTCCCATAACGAATGTAACCTAAATTCAAAATGGCCGCCATGGAAATATGATCAGTAGAGGATAGGGCTTGGGTTATGGTGAGTACTGAGAGTTATATAAAGGGTATAATACTGCAATGGTAGGCAGGGTATTGTCACTGGTTGTGGGCTCCTAATTTGACATTTTGGGGGGGTTGGATCAAGGGGGAGGATGGAGGGAGGGACGAGTGCAAAGCTTCTCCTCCAGCTATACCACTGTGCCGCTCGGAGAGTTTCCGTTCTGTGCTGTCAAGTTCTGAACAAGAGAGAGAAAGAAAAGAAAAACCAAACGGAAAGTTAACACACTTGGGATGAGCATACAGAAAAAAAAATCTATACTAGTGAGGCAAATGGAAAGGTGAAATCATTTCAAACAGTTGAGTCATTCTCAGCATCTGCAGAGTTTCATTCCAAAATGAGATATCTGCCAGGTGAAAAATGTGACATCTACTCTAACAAAATCATTACTGGTCTGAAAGGAAAAACCCATTTGCAGAATATCAGTGAACTTATTAACAATCCAAGACATACTTACAAAATAGGAATATTACAGAGGATGTGATCATCCAGGTTTTTAAAATATTGAACTACTAGCATTAAGTGATTTTCCCAAAATGGATGTATGGCATTTTGCAATTAAATTATTCATTTCTTGATCTGAGTCTGAAATGTAAAATGTAGTTTAATAAACATTTTACTCTAATCGTTTTGTTTTCCGTACTGTACTTCTGGCCTTTCCAAACTCTGACTGCTTATTTCCAGCGTAAATCAAGATACCGAAGATACTGAATGTAGCATGAGGGACAGTTACATCATACTTTTGTTTTGGTATGATATATTATATATTCCAATAGTACTGTAGTTACAAGGTTACAAGAATGACCTACCGCCTTCCCCGGCCGTGCCCAGGTACAGATCAGACCCTCTTGGCAGGCTGTGATGATGCAGTCGTCCATGAACACCAGGACAGTCAGCCTCTCATGTGCAATCTTCTTACACACCAGCGGCTCCAGCAGTGGCACCTCATGCATGCGCGGGCACAGCGTGGTTCCCAGGACCTTGGCGGCGTCCA
>OMKZ01050398.1:0-12438 GCA_900302535.1 Neoniphon sammara | reverse complement strand
ACTCTGAGAGTGCAACACACGTGCCCTGCATGTTTGGCAGTTAAATGTTATAATACCAATAATGTGTGAAAAATGTTTCCATCAGTTCAACCTTTCAAGGTCACTGACGGTCAAAGGTCATGTGACCAATAATAAGGTCATCTATGATTTTTAATTAGTGTTTAATAGTAACTATATGTGTCTCTCTTACCAGTTCACTGATATGGCCATTATACATATTCCCTATGTGCTAGCATTGGGACAAAACTTTGACCTTACCCTGTGACCCTCACCTGACCTCTGACCCTATCTTCTCTAAATCAAATCTGTTCTTCTTTTCCTGACCATTTACTCTCAAATCTCTGCATCAGATTCAATGTTGTATGTCATGAAAGGCTTTGGGAAATTGAGTTCAACCTTTCAAGGTTCCTGAAAGTCAAAGGTCATGAGACCAAGAGAAAGGTCATATATGACTTTATATTAGTGTTTAATAGTGACTATATTTGTATCTCTTAGCAATTCTATTCAATTCAGAAGAGCAGCACAGCACATAGAGAATATGTATAATGGCTACATATTCCTCCTACATTGTTTTGATGCATGCTTAGACTCATTACCCTGGTAGTCCCTTGTAGATATACCAAATACTGAGAAATTTTGATTTTCAGCAAATACTAAATAAATGCAGTAAATAAAGTTTCTTGACATTAGGGAAAATAAATTAAATCTTTTGACAAATATGATTTGACTGAAACTGTATTAGTTTTTGATAGCTGATGATGGTGGTGGACGGTGGTGAAGTGTTGCATTACTGACTGACTAACTGACCTGACTTTGCAGTCTCTAGTCCACAGAACTGCTGCATGCCGTGGTTAAAAGTTGATGAGTCTGAGTGTCTAGACTGTACCTTAAGTAAATTGGCAATTTGTTCTTGATGCTCTGCTTTTTCCAATGACAAATGGAGAAGTGGATAAATGATCCCACCTATTTGCTAGAGGTGGTAACAGAAAGCAATTCCTACAACAAATACTTATGGGAAATGAGATTCCTCCCAAAAATTCAACAATATAAGACTATGACTGACTATGTTTACATGCACAGTCACAGATAAGACAATCCTCAATTAAAAGTATAATATAAACATATGTGATCTACAATTTCTCAATATGGTTATTACTGCTATGAGCTGATCAGGTTTATCATAAATAGGATATGGGATCTGAGTGTACTCACACATAAATTGTATGCTTTGGAATATTAAGGGAATATGAGTGTCAGTTTTCTATAATATTATGTGTACACTCTTGTGGTACTCTCTAAGGATGTGCACGAATAACCGGTTAGCCTGTTAGCCAGTCGTTTTAAATTAGCCGGATATTGAAAACAGTTAATGGCTATTTGAAATAATAACAATAAGAAGAAGAAGAAGAAGGAGAAGGAGAAGAAGAAGAAGAATATACACTGTTTTGGCATGACGGAATGTATCCACCTTATTCCTAGCCCCCATGACACCTTATGTGAATTATGGGCAGGACTTCCGGCGTGCTATGTCACTGAACCGGAACCAGCGTTTTCCATGGTAACGGGACGCTAATCCTCTTTCTGACAGCGACTGGGAAATAAAAACATGTGGGAACACCATCTGTTACACCTCCAAGGGGATAATATTACCATACCTCTGCCTTCTACTATCAAGGAAAGGAGGGACGACATGAAAAAGTGGCCTCAGATAACATATACTAGCATATTTAGCTACTTTATTTACAGCATTTATGTACAGTGTAACTGTACATAAATGTATTATACTGTACATAAATTACTGTACATTTATGTATTTACTTTTTCTTGTACTTATTATACCTGAGAATTTTCATGTTATATTTTATGATATTTAGAAATGGTGGTCAGTTGCAGCAGCTTCATTACTGTAATTTCTGAGTTTTTCTGTTTTATATTGAAAATGTTAGTAACATAGGCAGTACTGAGAGAAGCTGTAGTTACAAGAAAGCACCAGCAGAGGGAGCGTAAAACTGTAGAGAGCTATGTTAAGGGACACCTAGCTTCCTCCCTCAGTGACATGAGGCAAGACTGTGTCCATGTATGTTTCTTATAAATACTCCATTTTTAGGTATGAGTCCCTCATATAAACAGCTAATGTTAAGAAATGTGTTAGATGAATGTACATAGGTGCTCAGGGAAGTGTTTGTGTAATGATATGTCTGTGTTTTACAAAGTATTGGAGTTAATTATATGACGATGATTAAGCTAACTATGCTAATCGTGTAATGCTAGCTGAAATGTTGTGTCTAGGGAAAGGATCAGAGAAACCACATGGCTGGCGTAGTTCAGTTAGTTTGCCGACTGTTAGATATGTATGTATGCTGGAAGGTTTGTATGACGAATTTAATTAACTGTTGGTTTCGTATGCTGTAAACTGCGTGTAATGTTACCAGCAAAAGAGAACGGAGAGTTTATTGCAGTTTATATTGTCAACTATTGTATCTGTTTATGTTGAGAATTCAGTCAATACATAACGTGACATGAGGCAAGACTGTGTCCGACTATGTTTCTTATAAATACTCCCTTTTCAGGGCTGTTACACTTGCTCTTTGCAAGACTATACTAAACTATAGATTGAGAGTATCCACATACTCTCAATTGTTTTTACACTTTTAGGAGAGAGGAGAGGACTGCTAAAAAGGTAGCACTGTCAGGTATACCTCCACTCCACGACTTCCTCTGCTGTGAGCATGGTTACACTGTCTGCCTCGGTGTAGAACTTCTTTTTAATGGGTGGGAGGTCTGAAGGAGGTTACAAACATAATGAAAAACATTACAAAACTCAAACATTTACTTCTTGCTGCCAACATGCAAAGCTGCCTGGTGCAGCCCTACCAAAATCATCACATTTTTTGATGGAGTACTCTCTTAGCTACTGTCACAAATTGTTTCACAAATGACAACCCAATATACACAAACTCATAATATCAGCATAAAACAGGTAAACAAATTTGTCTGTAAGGGAATGAAAAGTTTAAGTTATACAAGTACACAAGTACAGTAGTGCCATTGTGTGTGCCCTTACCTATCCATTTCAGCTTTTCAAACTTCTCCTTGTTCTGTCTTATGCTGGTCCAGTCAATGGCAGCATGGGCCGGTTCAGCCTCTGAGGCCTGCTGCAGTTGTGCAGCAGACCAGACAGAATCACGCCTTCCTCCTCCATTACCACCTCCTCCACCTCCATAGCTTCCACCTAGGGTTGCATAGTCAATTGAATTTAAACCAAAATTAAAATATGGCTGCGTGCAATTACTAATTTGCAAAAGCCTGCAATTAGATTCACTGTGCCTACTGCCATTGGTGGGGAAAAGGAAGAAGAACACCATTTTTTTTTTCAAGCCAGGCCTTGAATCACTCACTTCAAGGGCTGGTAGTGCTGATGACAGAGTTAAATAGAGCCGTACTGTGATTGGCTGAAGTGGAAAAATGTATTTGATTGGCTGAACGCATTTGTGAAATTTTCCACATGAATCCAAATGAATCTGTAATTAAATGTAGCTGTTCTCACATATGTTTCAGATGTGTAACATGAATCACTACAAAAAATGCCTGTGTACTTTGAAATAACATATTTTTGGATTTTGTGGGCATTTGTCTGAAATGAATAATATTTGTGTGTGTAAGAAAAATATTTGTGAGCGCACTTCTGTTTTTGTAAATCATGACATACATTTGTGAATTGTTTTTGTTAATTTGTGATTACTGAGACTTAACTGACCCGACAGAAGAAACATTTGGTCTTTAAACTAAAACCTAACAGCTAACGTTTCTGTTAACTGTCACTGAGACTGGACAGACTTTTGAGGAAAGTAGTATTTAGATACTAAATTACTTATTGTTGGCATCCCTACTTTGAGGTGAACTATTCCTTTAGGTCTAATCCTGGGATACTACTCTTATTCCTCACAGTCCTCATTACATGTGAGGACCAGCCACTGCCAGGGACCAAATCAGAGTACCAGGCCTCAATATGAGAAAAACTGCTTCATACCACTGCGGAATTGAGAGTTGCCATCTGCTACGAGGTTGTCAATCATCTGTCTGACCTTTTGCTGGGCAGCAGAGGACCCATAGATGACCACCTCACCCTCATAGTCCCCCTTGTTGATCTGCAAAAGGCACAGCAAAAGTTAAAGACAGGCTAGGAAACTAACATCCAATGATCACAGCAGATGTTCATTCCAAGAGTCTTAGTCTCAATCTGAATATTTTCCACATCACAATCTTGTACCAATTTTGACTTGGACTTGGCCAGTACTAGATGTTGACTTTTTTCTGCCTGTCTATTATTCAAAAAGGTGGTAATTTTTTTCACTACAGTACTTCAAACAATTTCAGGGACAATGAATGCATATTAGGGTTGGGCGGTTTCCAAATTTTATTACCGTTAGAACTTCTTCAAATTATACCACGGTATGCGTTATAATTTCTGACATGGTCTGGAGCCCATCCCAGCATGGAAACGCCATATACAGGTCACCAGTCCATTACAGGGTGAACACACAGACAGACAAACACACTCACACGTACACTCACACCTATGGGCAACATAGACACTCCAATTCACCTGACCTGCACGCGTTTTGACTGTGGGTGAAACCAGGGCGTCCAGAGGAAACCAGTGCAAACATAGAGAGAGCATGCAAACTCCGCACAGAAAGGATCATGGCCTTCAAAACCTGGAGCTTCTTGCTGTGAGGCAACAGCAGCTAACTACTAAGTGACCATGCTACACTGCATGCCTGTAATGTCCTCAAATTTCTTCACACTGAATAGTCAGTTCTTACATACTGATTAGTTTAATCTTGAAAGGTACAGTGCAGAGCGCATTTGAAGACTGACATTTTTGTTCATCCTTAATTATTCATTGTTTTTGACAGAAACCTTTATAGCCTTTTACAGGGTTCATACAGACTCCTAAGAGTAAAATTCAAGCCCTTTTCAAGCACTTTCAAGGTACCCAAACCAAAACTTCCAGACTCTTGAAGCCTTTATCATCTAAGCTAAATTGTTACTATAAATGCAACTGCAAAAAATAAAGTTTACAGAACTCTTTTAAACCCACAGCAATCAATGTATATTGTTGCTTTGTTTATTTTTATACCAGCTGTTCATATTAACTTTGATTGTAGTTTTGATCATGATTATTTAATGCTTGCTAATTTCTAGAGTACGGGATTGTTTCAAATATTATATTATTTTTTACATGTGTGTAGATGAGACACCAGATTATGTTGATAATTCATCATGATTATGTTGATCAAGAATTTTTCAAAGAGTATATTTGAATTCAAGCATATTCCTAACTGAAAACATAATAGCTAAAAGGAGGCATTTTTATCTCGGGCCCTATGATTTCCGCGATCGCGGAATTGCGGACGGAATCGCGGAATCGGGCAATAAAAACGGAATTTATTTTTTAACGCGGAATATCGCGGAAATGATGTTTTCATGAGACAGATAAACATAAACCTGGGGAATCGTTCCCGGGGGTCGCTAATCAGTGTGACACAACCCCTGCCCCCCGCCCCTTTCCAAACAAAATGTAAACATGGCGCTCCCCCCGTCTGCATTGAAGCCTTTTTTCATTGAAGAAAAAAGGCTAATTGAGAACTTTATTTTTTAAAATATGTACTCTGTTACAAACTGTAAACTTTTGTTTACAGTCATATTTTTTCACTTGAAAAAAAAAAGGCTAATTGAGCACTATTACAATTTTTTTTTATGTCATTTGTTTTCACTGGAAACATTTTTTATTTGAAGTACTTAGTGCAATGTTGTGTTGCATGATGCAGCAATACAGTATTGAGGAAAAGTGCAAGACTGTGTCGCCTCAATCAATGTTAGGTCATTTGTAATTTATTTAAAACGCACTATTTTGTAGTAAAATATGAGTAAAAGGTTAAAAAAAATTGAATTCCAAAAAATTAAAATGGACAAAACGGATTTGGGTAAAAAAAAAATAAAACGGAATTTGGTAAAAAATAAAACGGAATTTATAGGGCCCTAAGTAACCTAACCATCTTTGGCCCCAGTCTGGACTTGAACTCGACTCAACCTGGTCTTAGAATTGACTTGGACTCAATATCCCTAATAGAACAGATCTATGGCCAGGCAGAGGCTACACACTTTACTGTATCAGCTAGTAGTGGTTGGTGTTACTACCCTGATGACGAGGTTAGCTTCCAGTCCTGCCAACAACTGGTAACATTATTCTAACTTCTGTCAAACCCATAACTTACTTTGATTCTTGCACCAGTAGTTTCTTCGAGTTCACGAATTTTGGCCCCTCCTCGACCTGTTGGGTGGATTATATGGTTGTATTTCAAGTGCAGTTTAGCTTCAGTCTCTCTGCGCATGCTAACTGCACACGGGAACCAAACACAGCTTCACATAAAATTAACTAATTTACACAGCTAACTTCCCCCAGAAACGAAACTTACAGCTTTGCACTTGTAAATGTAAAGCTAACATAATTTTTACAGACGTGTTGACTAACCAGTTAAGGCTAGCTAAATATTTAGCTTACCTTGCTATCTAGTTACTTAATGGTTAATTAACGTAAGATAAAACTTTATCTAGATGGCGTAGTCATAATTTAAACCTAAGAATAGAACTGAAGCAGAAGCTAGCTAACTTAGACCTACCAATCACCCTTCCAACTGACGCATTCTCCAGGGTGAAAGTCATAGGCCGAGCAGAGTCCGACCTTTCCCGGCCTCCAGGATCCGTGCCGCGGTAAAACGTACGGCTGTTGCCTCCGTCCCTCCGAATTCTGTTCTCGACATCATCGCCACCAGCTCGGCGACCTCTCAGTCCTCTTGGTGGTCCAAACGTGTTGGCATTTCTTACACCGAAACACACGTTTTCCGTCTGACGGTCATTAAAAGGCAATTTCCATTCAGTCTGAGGTGATTTATTGACAGTATCTTGGATAGCAATGCCATCCTCATCGTACTCTTCTTCCCAGTCCGACATTTCAAATTCGACCAGCACCAGCTGCACCACCTGCTGGTACGCTCCAATTAACCGTCACGCTGTCAGTTATGACTTATTTGCATATAATGCTGCCTTCATGAGCTCCTCCTAAGTTCAGACTTCGGAGTTCTAAGTTTTAACGTGTTGCACATTCAGTTGACTTTTGTCAGGATTTGGCCAGAATTTGGCTGCTGCTTTGTTATTTATAAGTAACAAATGCAGAGATGGTGTTCTGTTCATTTAAAATACATGCAAGTTAAAAGCTAAACCAGTAAAAGTAGTAACATGTAATGATTAATAATTTGCAAATTCAAAAGAGGAAAAAAAAAAAAAAAACACGTCAGTTTTAACATCCAATCCCTCCATTCCCTAACGCCACATTATTTAGAAAATTTCCACCTTACCAGTTACACTGGTGAAACGTTTATGTGTTCAGCTCATATTTACCATGGGTCTGCAAGATAATCCACTGATGTGACCTTTTGTGATAGATAGATAGATAGATAGATAGATAGATAGATAGATAGATAGATAGATAGAAATTGGAAAAAAAAGCAAAACAAATATAAATATTCTGTAAGGCATATGACATAGGCCTATGTATCTGAACACCATTCTGTGCCCAGTGGATGGGGGCATTATCCTGGAAGAGACCACTCCCATCAGGACAGAAGTGTTTCATCACAGGATAAAGGTGATCACTCAGAATAACTTTCTCTAGTTTTGCAGTGAGCCAATTCCCTCTAAAGGGACAAATGGACCCAAACCATGCCAGCAAAATGCCCCCACAGCATAATAGAGCCAGCAGACCCGCTCACTGTAGGGGTGCAGCATGTGGAGAATATAGTGAAAGATGACCCATCTGACCACATCACTTTTTCCCACATCTTTGTAGACCAGTGCCTATGGTTTTAGCACCACTGAACTCTCAAATGTACATTTGTCTTTGTAATGAGGGGTTTGTTCACTCCAGCCCTACTTTGATATCTCTCTGTATGTACAGTATCTTTTGGAAGAAGAAGGTTCATCCCCCAGTAGAGTTTGACAGATTTGGAGAATCTAACAAGGAGCATTGAAACGGTTCTGCCGGTTCCTGGTGGCCCAACTTACCAAGATAATTTATGTTTGTTTGTTTGTTTGTTTTTTGCTTTAATTTGTCACCCCTCTGTAGATATGCATTATGAGGCACTGCCTTACATTGATATAACTCAAAAAATATTCACACACAATGACAGTTTAGTTAAGTTGTAGTTTATTGATGAATAATAAAATTATTTTTGCATTTCTCATCCAAAGAACATATGTGCACTGTAATAAATTAATCTTAAAGAAATAACAATGTTAACATTATCAAGCTTTAAGGCCAGTTGTGTAATAAATTATTGTTCAAGCTGTAGAGAAAAATGGTAGTATTACATAATACGTTTCGCAATCAGAACTGTATAAAGTCTGGGGCTAAAGTTACAAGAGTTTGATTAGTGGGCGTGCAACCCAAAATAATCTTTTCTTCTTTTCTCATGACTTTAACCATAGGCTATATACTAAGTCTCCTGTAGCCCAGTGAAGGAAAAAAAAGCTTTTTAAATGCAAAAAAGGCACCATTAAGCAATTTACAGGATGCAAAATGACCATGGAATAGTTTTATGAGTGTAACAATTCATCCAGTTTCCTAACTGGATGAGTCCATAGGCCTTCCTTGCTATCCAAAATGTGTTCAATGTCTTGCCCCAAAGAACTTGACAGTTTAGGCCGGCCTACTTTCATATATAGCAAAACTTTATAAGTACAACAATTAAGTTCCATTTGCTAAGTATTAAACCAACGTCACATTTTCAGGTTCCTCAAACTCACCAAAACAACTGTGCTTTCATGTTAATAAAACATTTTATCATATCAGAATGAACTTTGCATAGGTTGTAGCCTATTGCAAAAATCCATCTACAAGTGAATACAACTGTCATTTGTTAAAAGATAATACTTGTAATGTTCTACAGCATGTTAATCAGCTAAGCAATGGGCTTATTCACCATTCAAAACAAAGCAAATACAGCTCAAAATGAAAGATAAATGAAAGTTCTCTTCAACATTAAAATACACTTAAGACTGCTGTGACTGCATACCCCTTCAAGATTAAAATGGTGCAAATAAATCAACATGGCTGACTAGGATTAAGATGGCTGACACAGTTTTGTGCATATTTCTTGTTTGAGAAGAGTCATCCTGTCTTCAGGCTGGGTGGCAATACAACAGTGCTTCTACCATGTGTACCATTGGGATAACATCATTTATAAGTTTCACCGGGCTTGTAACACCATTTTTAAATCTTCAAATAACCTTGAAGATTCTTCTTCTTCTTGAAGATTCTTCTAATCATTCTTCTAATTCTTCTAATCATTTTCCAGCATTTGGCTGGAAAATGATTGATCCTCAAGTTAACTGCAATTTCTCTAAGTGGTTAAATGGTTACGATCAGTGTTGCAAGGAGAAAGTATATGCACATCCTAACTATTTCAGGCAACTTGCTATGACAGGGGAGGCAGTGAAATTAAAACAAAAAAATAAAAAAGATACCTGCACACAAGAGTGATGCTCCTTCAGTGGTCTAATCATGAATGTTTCCTCATCAAGACTGCACCAGTGAGGCTGAAACTGGTTGATGTCCAAATGTTGCATCAATCGAGGGTGCATCAGTCCAGTGTGCACGTATGTGCCTCTCTTTGTACGTTGTCACAGACTGTTTGGGGCAGCAGGGTTTAAATAGACCAGAATGTCTCTTTTTTGATCCCTTCAACAAATGAATGTCTAGCTATCCACTTGTCCTGAACAAGTGGCTTTGAGACTCTGCAAGATGCTCTGGATAAAGTGTCAGCTAGAGGCTGGAAATATAAAATGTAAATGTCACAGAGAATGTCATTGCCCTTGCCCCATTGAAAGTGCATGTCACAACTGTTACCTCTGTAGTGGCGCTCATCAGATATGTTCCTCGCTACTACTGCCTATGATATGCAAATGAAAGACAAATCATGACAGACAGACAGACAGACTTAGTATCAATATTTTAAGTAATGTTTGGCTGACTTAGGTACCTATGCGACATAGTGAGAAGCTGTTCTGTAGCTGAGCCTGACCTCTGATTGACTTGTTGAGTGGAGCAAGAAAAAAAAAAAGAGAATTGCAATGAAGTGGTACGAAAGTGTTTGGTGCCATAATTGTTTAGTTTGACCTTTTGCATTGAGATTACAGGACAGATCACAAGACCTGCTGTTGGGGCTGAGATCTCTTTCTGTCTCTCTCTGAATGATGCAAATATATGCAATGTTCTGTACTGGCAGCAGCAGAATGGCCATATGGATGAAGAGAACAAGCCTACAGCATCAACATCATTCAGTCAAAGCAAATCCAGAGCACAGCGACCTTGCATTATTTATGCACATGGTGCATTTAGAACCCAGTAAATAGATTGGGTTTGTCAAAATCTTTGAATGGCTTCATAAGGTTTTATCTTTTGTTAGAAAATTAACAACACGTTTTATAAATACTAGCAGTATTGCTTCCAACTATTATCAGATTAGTTCAGATTAGAATATAATACTATTAATTTGGGCAGGATTTCTTCATACCTGTCTGCTATTGCCATCTAAAGTTTGGGGCATACATTAATATGCAGAGGGACATCATGGCCACTGATGGAAGTGTGTGACTGCTCTTGACTCCAAGTACTGCAACAACAACTTAGACATGCAGCATTTCATGCTTGGTCAACACAGCACGCTCAGGTGGCCTTCTCTGCATTCAGACCTCTAGCACCTAACACAGGGGGCTGATGTCCAGTAGAACTGGCTGGTTGCCAGAAGTAGTACCAGTACTACTGCAGCAACAAATGGGACAAATTCCAACACTAGGGCATGATTCATCACCGATGGGCAACATTGCCCAAGAGTTTAGCTGCAGCCAACTTCTCCTTGCTGGCAGATGACAAGGCGATTGTTCGACTGACATTTCTCTGGTTGTAGAAACCGAGTGGGATGAGATGCTTGTAATCTAACAGAATACTGAGGGTTTGACCTATTACTCTTTGTTCTTACATTTCTGGCAATCCCACCAAATTAGGCATCACCCATTACTGTTCATTTCACCATTTATGTTTGCAAATAGTCCATGCAGTGATATGTATGAGAGCATAAGTAAAGATAGCATGACATTTGGCCTTCATTGCCAATGACAGACACTGAATAAAGTGAGTGGCTCTCCTCTCTTAGGTTTTCTTGAGAAGAATGTCCCAATGCAAGCACTTGTATGAAAAAAAAAAGTCCAAGTCATTTAGTGTCAGTCTCAGCTCTGTTTGCTCATTGGCTGTGGTTGGTTGCTGAAATGGTGTGTGTGTGTGTGTGTGTGTGTGTGTGTGTGTGTGTGTGTCAGTGTTGGGGAGTAGTTTCACTTATTCAGCTATAGTGATTGAACCACAGTTTGCGGCTGCTTGATGGTAGTTCAACTAAATTCTACTAAATTAGTCACTTTACCGCGTCATTACTTCATTTCAAGGCAGAGTTAACTGCTGCAACTACCAACTATTTTTAGCTTTAAAAATGACTTGTATTTTTCATCCTTTATTTTTATTTTTATTTGTCTATTTAATTGTTCAAGTTGGTACAAATCGAATGTTACCCATCTATTTTTTTTGTTTGTTTGTTTGTTTGCATTCAACAGTGAAGAAACCAAACGGGTTTGTTTGGCTTGGCTTCAGGTCCACAGTGAGTGAAAATGTGACAGTGATGGACATTACATCCACCAAAAAGTTATCATTTCTTGCATTTCACATACTAGCTGCAAATATGATTTTTAGGAAGCTAAAACTACTTTTTCTAAGTAATTTTAGCTAACAAAATTATGTTATATTATGTTAGCTAAAGTATGGGTTGCTTTCCCATGCTTCAACTTTCAAAGTAGCTTCCCCAACACTGGTATGTGCATATGTGTGTGTGAATGTGCGAGTGTGTAAGAGGGTTATGTTAGCTGTGTGTGTGGAGACTGACTGGGTGACTCTGCGTTGCCCTTGGTGTGAGGTGCGGTCTGACTGCTGGCTGATCCCTCCTCCACAGTCCGTAGGAAGTCTGTGGGGCTGCTGGTAGCCGTTGTGGTGTGACACAGGAAGTTGAAATGCTCTTCCGCCGGCTCCAGCTTGCACTCACCAATGAAGAGTTCCGTTTCGTCCCAGTTGCTAAGGTTACCGTGGGCATTGCTGCGGCAACCGTCGCTACAGTTGCTGCTGTTGCTGTTGCTGAGCATGGAGGAGAGCGGAGGGGCACGGTTGGTCGTTGTAGGGTGACTGAGGTTGTGCGCAGAGTGGGATTTCCCGAGGCTGCCTCCCCAGTGTGACGGCCTCCCGTCTGGGCTGGACGAAAGCAGCAGCAGGGGGTTGAC
>OMKZ01050397.1:0-18034 GCA_900302535.1 Neoniphon sammara | reverse complement strand
GATGCTGATATTTTTAGATTGAAGCTGCTGTTAGCTGAACCATTTTCATGTTAAACTCAAGATTACAACAACAAAAATATCAGATATACATGTTTGAAGCAGAATCAGTGCGGATAAAAGGTTTCCCACAGACAACCGGATCATTTCTGCAATAAATATGTAATCAAACTGCATCATATTCATATCAAACGTGGAGCACACCAACTGACCGATTTTAAAAAGGCCAATACCAACCTGGTCAATTGATTAAAAAAAAAAACTCAAGTAAAAGAAAGAGACAAAATGGAAAACACAAACTCACCCAGCAGGCTCAAAGTTATCAGCCACAGTGTTTGCATGGTTCTGCTGAACATGAGGAGAGGGTCCAGACCAATAAACTTAAGTGGCTGGGTTGTTTCATTTATTCCCATCAAACAGTGAGCTGACAGCTTGCGTTTGTTCAGCAGAGGGGCTCCACCTCCTCTCCTGACCTTTCAGCACCGTGATAAATGAGGAGCTGTGCGACCTTGTATGTATCGAACTAACACCCTGACCAGGTCTTCATCATCGGAAACATTGAGTAGTAGTAGTAGTAGTAATAGCAATTTTATTGAATGATTTTTAAAAAGACAGACATACACCATGCGTGAAAATGTATACACTTGATACATGGCATCACATTAATGCACACTGCAAACAGCCGAGGGTAAGACAACTTATTTCCCTTGTGGTCCTCTATTCAACGGCAAGCAGAAAAGGTCAAGCGAGATCAACATATCAGTCAACTCTCCGTAGAACTTAAATGATAAAATCAATAGCAGTGCAGACATCAGTGGCAATACAGGTTACAAACACCAAATTGTAAAGTTTAATTAAAAAAAAAAAAAAAAGTTTTTCACTCCAGTGTTTTGGAAGGTGTGTTTTCTCTTGCCTTGCTTTTATAACGCAGTGCTTTCAGATCGGCTGTTGTAGTCATGGCCCTCACAAATGTAACTACAGTAGCCAGAAAGATAGATATCTTGGAGCTAAGTTGTGCAGAATTAAGAAAAACAAATAAGACTGGTTTTGAGATGTGCAACTCTCTCTCTCTTTTTTATTTATTTATTTTATTTTTTTTGCCATCCAAGCTTTCTAAACTGACCATCATCCAAATGTGTCCTGGGACTTTAGTACAACTCTAACTAATTTGCAGCCAATCAATGAGAGATTGTGACATTTTGCTGTACAATGAGGCACAGACATAATGACACTGCCTCTGAACTAAGGCTGCTGCAAATGTCTTCATGGTTTCAGTGTCAAGGTATTTAGCTGTTGGAGCCAAATAGACATGTAGTGTTTGTCAGTATTCATACATCCCTGCTTAAGGATCTTGGAGGTCTAAAAATCACTGCAACGTTGGTATTTGGTCTGAACACAATGACATTTTAATCATTTAACTAATACCCCTATCCAAGCCGCGTCACAATGAGTGAAACAGGCACAGCACATGAGCTATAGTCTGTAGTTTGAGAAGAGTGAGTGCTAAATGAAACAGAAAAACAGAGAAATAGAAGGAATTCCATATACATTTCTACATGAAGACACTACACTGATCATCCTACTGAGTCTATGTTGTCTGTTGAAAGATGGCCAGAGTCTATGCCCTTTTCCCTTAAGTAACCATTTATTATTGTAAAATGCAGACCTCTGTCATCTAGCATTGTAGCTTGGAGAAATACAGGGAGATGCAATTGATTAATAAATTATAGACCATTATGCATGAGAAGGTACTGTAGGGGCTCAGTTACAGACAAAATATAGAAGCAAAAATAATAGACAGCTAAGTGTCTCAACCACAGAGCCCATTTAGTGAATCCACTCAGTAAAAATGTACGCTATAAATGCAATAACAATGATGAAATAGACAAAAAAATAAACAATGTCAATTTTTTTCGCCACTTCCCTATAAAATCTTGGTTTCAAGATGCTGGTGAGCATTTTTTTCTGCGTCTTCCTACGCTGGACGTCGGCGTCACTGTTGTTTGGCTGGTTCTCCGTCATTTCCAAACCGATGTTGATATCTTTCACCAGCTCTGAGAAGGAGACATGAGGCTTTAGAACTAGAGGAGTATAAAGCCTCCGTGCAGTTAGTGTTTATATTTAAGGGTACAAGCATTAAATGCAGGGAACACGGCAGTTTCTTAATTATTTTTCTCCATGAAAAGGCAATGTCAGCCACCCAGTGCCACCCATATATACATCTATGCATCTTGAACTGTTTGCCTTAGAATTAAATTTTTTCTTTACACATATACATCACATCCATCTGTACAAAACAGTCAAGCATCTTTATTTTATAAAATGCTTAATATAATATTTTATTTTTGCAAAAATTCCTTGAACAGACTCATTCAGTTTACGGCAAAGTGATTTCAAATTAATCTCCTTGATGCGTGATATGTGAAAAGTTATAATGGAAAAACAACTGCAGTCCAACCTGTTATCAGACTTGGTCAGCATTTTCAGTTCTAGTTATGTGCAAAATTTCACCACAAGTTGGCGCTATAATTTTTCTTTTTCTTTTTCTTTTTTTCTTTTTTGTAAATGCTTGGAGGTAGTGTTTTGCATCATGTGTTTGTCATCTCCAGGCTGTATAAACGAGGGTTTTATGCAAATAAGTTTTATCCAAGTTCATGACAAATACTGCTACCAACAGATTCCTTAATATCAGCTGCATTAAATATAAATGGCACAGAGTGTTGGGACTAGTCTTCTTAGTTTTTTTCCAATAATTATACAAATGTCCTAATCATGTCATGTCACCTCTTTGGCTGCCAGGATCCTCACAGTTCTTCTGAACCTCCTTTTGGGTCTCAGCAAAGTCAGTTTTCTTAGATGCGTCCATGTCCTTTTGAACCCAGCTGTCCAAATCAACCAGGAAGCTCACCAGCATGGTCTCCAACAGGCTCAGGCCAGTTAGTATGAAGATCACAATGCAATATAAAGCTAAAGGAAACTCAAATATCAGATAATTAGTATCAGAGGAAGGTGTTTTATATTGCAATGGTGCAGTAAAATGCTCCACTGTAAAATAGAGCAGAAAATCTTGTTTGATATTGAGGCTCTCACCCATCAGCGGCAGCCGGTTTGCAGTGGACGGCATAATGTCTTGAAGAATCAGCAGTAAGACAGAGATGGACAGCAGAATGGTCACTTTGAACCCCAGTTTTTCTCCTCTGGCCTCGCTGATGAAGAAGGAGGCCAAATCCAGGGCCATCAGGAAAGTTATTGGTATTACAAGGTTGATGACGTACAGTAGTGGCCTCCTCTGCACAGTGATCTACAGACAGAACAGCATCCTCTTTTAGTTTTCTTCAAATAAAGCAGAATTTCTGAGACAGGGTCACACAACGCAAAGCCCCTGACGCACCAAGCCGGCCCTCATTGGGCCTTCTGTTACTCCACCAGCTTGGGAGTTGCTTGGGTACCGAAAGAACTGTATGATGACATAAATCTAAAGGATGGGGGCACGGAATGACATTCCAATAAATCCTTTCCAGTAATTAATACCATTACTAATGCCTGTGTTTATCCTGCCATTTCATGTTAAAATAGCCGCTGTGAAAAAGGTCTGATATAATCGCTGCTGGCTGGTTGATTTAAAAATTAACAAGTCCTCATGCCAGCTGCTGCCAAGAGACACTAGAGGAGACACACCTGATGGAGTGTGGTGTAGCTGGAAAACTATTAGGAACTACACTGGTAGTGCTGGATAACATTTAGAAGAAGAGGACCTCAGATAAAGCACATAAAATTTGGTCAACCTCAGGCTCCCTCTGTTCAAAGATTTCGTCTTACTCCCCTCCCTGCGCCGTCGGCCCTTGTTAGCAGCGGCGAAGCAGTGGAGGCCGTTGGTAAAAGAAAGGTTTCTGATTGGCCGTTCAGCTTGAGCAAATCATTGAACAAGAAGAGAAACGGAAATCGCATAGTGTTAACCTCGCTGCGAGACTTTCTCCTCCATACAAAGTAGAAAGCCTGGAACAAAGTCCCCTGTCATTGAGGAGAAAAGGCAGGGAGCTGGTAAGACCCAGCCATCATCCTCCCATTGGTCTCTCATGTTGTCCATTCAACTTTGAACATAGAGGCTGCCAATCTTCTTAGTGATGGTGTTACTTGTTAGCAGTGATTATGTCTCAAATTAATATAGTAATGATTTACTGTTTTTAAATTGCTATAGTACCTTTAAATTGTGGCTTGAAGCCTAAAAGCTTACCATAAATTTCAGCTGATCCCAGACTGTTGACTCTATGTCATACTGCCCCACGCTCATATTCATGCCCATGAAGTCCCACTCTCCCAGAGATGTGAAGACTTCTCTAGTGAAATCATTCATGGCACTGTGGTTAAAATATGACCCAAGTTGTACTTCTTCCACTGAAATGAAATACAGTATATTTCACATTTAGTGAATTTTAAGGTGTGTGTGTGTGTGTGTGTGTGTGTGTGTGTGTGTGTGTGTGTGAGAGAGAGAGAGAGAGAGAGAGAGAGAGAGACATTTAAAGGTTACCTCTGTTCAAGACGGACTGAAAGGTGATGTAGCACACATGAGAGTCAAAGGGAAACTTATAGAGATCCATCTTGCAGGCAGTGGTCAGCTGATATCGATCAACCACTTGAGTTGCTCCAAAATGTAAAGCAAGTGCATTCTGGTTGTACCTGGCAGCCCCGGAATTAGAAATACTAAAGATGGGAAAAGACACAAGCATAAAAAAATTTGAGTCAATTTGCAATAAATGGTGCTTAGTTTACCCACAGCTTTCAAAGCAGAATGGGGCCCAGTGGCCTTTTCTCAATGACCCATGAAGACAAACAGAGCTTGTTCCAAACAACTCACTTAACTAAACACAGCAGTTTGACCACGGCAACTAAGCACACAAAACCCCACACCATATAGTTCTTCCCATTGTTTTGCCTCAATAAGAGACATGAAATATGACTACATGCTGCCACTGGCACATCCTCAGGTTGATTCAGCTGAAAGGCTGGTTTCATGCTGGTGGTAAAGCAAAATAAAATTATGTTTATATAGTGTGTGGACTGTTGTTGTTGAACTATTGTTAATTGCAGCCAAGTCTGATGAAGTTCATTTTCATCCCAGTAAAGCCACATAACTTCAACAGGCAGAACAACTGACAAACAAAATAATCTGATATAGGAATGGATCAGATGATACTCACTCCTCAAGAATAACGATATCTGGTATCCAGAGTTTTTCCCTTTTAATGGAAATCCGTTTATGTCCACAGACGTCTTTGGGCTCCCATTGTAAGAAGTCATTGAACCAGGTCTGGGTGAAGACAATAACTTAGATCAGGATCAAACCATGACTCTCAGTTGTTATTTCATGCCAACATTCACCGGTAACATAACAGATTATCATAAAGTGATGGAATAACTGTGCTCCACCACATCTGCTATACTGTATATTTTGGAGGAACTACAATTAAAAACCACCTACTGTTGAGACTGTGACAAAGCAGGTAAACGTTTGTGTCTTCTCATTCTGCAGAGAATCACAGATCAGTCACCTCACATGGGAAATTTAAGTAATCGAAAGACCAGTGTAGTAGACCAAAGACCAAAAAGGAGTAATTACATAAAATAAAAAAAATAGTGCCAACTTTAATCAGTGATGGAGTAGTGGAGAATAAACCCACCACAACTCACACTGACATGTTTTACACACATTTTATGCTGGCATAAATCTTTATGACAGAAATTCAATATAAATATAAATTTAATTCAAATTAAAATATAAATTCAATATGTATATAAAGCTGATGTAAATTACATGAAGATAATAAGTTTTCACGAAGGGCCAATACCAATATCGATATTTTTATATCGAAATCACTGACGAACTGTACTGTATTTTCTGGCGATATATATTCAATATCTTTAAATTTCCCCTTATTTTATACTTGTCAGGGTAGAAACAACATTTGGAGCATCCAGGGACTCTAAAACTCTACTGACGCCAAGTGAAATGAAATTGAAAATAAAATATCAGCATTACCTTACAACGTTGGATCTTTTAAGAAAGAGATGACTTAGACCAATGCTTCGAGGAGACATAGAATTTTTTTTTTATTTTTATTGGTTGTTTGCTTTATGATGATGACCAAAAAGAGAGGGTTTTCCCTCCCTCTTGTTCACCACAACATCACTGATTTTATGTCACAGCTACATTCATGATTAAGATGCTGGTCTATGATGAACTGAGCTGCAGTCAGACCAAGATCAAATAGGAAATCCCTCGCTGCATTTAATTGACCTTTACCGTCAGTCAGTTCATCCCACATGAATTTGTCTTGGGTGCATAAAGCTGCGAGGACACTCACCACCTCCAGGATGCCATTCAGGAGCATGTCAACCATCACATATGTTGCTTTGGTGAAATTCTTCACAGGCCGCACCTCTGCAAGTGCAGCACTTTTCTTTTCCAGGTTGAGGTGGCGGAGCAGGGCATGATATGAGCAGTTGTCATCCTGAGCTCTGGAGACACCACCTAACACAGAGCATGAAACCTGGCATGACTTACACAGACACTGCAAATTACAATATCGTGCATTTTTAGAATTTTTTAATGAGGATATTGTCAGGGTTTTTTTAAGTAAGTGCCAATGGTTTATGCTGCTTCACGGCCTGTCTGCACACAGTCAGCATAGTTGGAGGTATCAGAGCTCGTTTTCCTCCTTCCAGAAAAAGCCTTTTCCTGCCATTCATTCTAGTACAGTATGTAGAACAACATCCACACATAATTCATCACAGTAAACATGAAACTTTCATTTGGTTTGGTCAGAGTTTCTGTTTTAACAGTATTTCACTGTGCTGAGTTGACTGATTTGACATAAGCGCTATGCTACATTATACTCTGCTTTCTGTCAATCAGTGCACCCACATGAAGAAATAGAAGTCTCCTTCAGGAAGTGATCCCTCATAAAGTGACGCCTTGCAAGCTGTTGTTTTCACATACATGTTTTTGGATTTAGGGTGTCCTTGTAAGCCGGAGCAGCAGTTCATTTCAAGCTAGGTTTGGCATGGTAAAGTATATCAAAATGACGAATGAATAAACGTTAAAAAAATATCTAGTTATATGTAGCATGCAATAAAAATGTAAACTCTACATAAACAGAATAAATTGGCCTTAATTTTAAATGACACCAGTGATCTTTTTAAAGGTGCAGTATCGCAAAATTGCTGAGGGTTGATTGAAAAGAGGACCCTGCAGACTCAACAATCAATCACATGCTTATTCTGCATTTTTTGTCCAGTGAGTCTAAACGGTCTTAAACTTTAGTCCACCCTTGGCGATTTTTCATAGTGTACCTTTAGAGGTGACTTTCAGTATGATAGGAGGGAAAGTGAGCAGTGTAAGAAAACATATGAATCCTAACTCACCCATCAGAGCCAAAGAACAGAGGAGCCACAGGATGCTCATTGTTGGGCTGGGTCCTGACATGTAGCGGTGACACAGGTGGTTTGACTGTTATTTATGGGCATTGCATGCAGGAGGTAAAACCAATCAAAAACTATCCGTGTTTCCTGAGTGATGTCACTCATTCTTTAACCCATAACCAATATTTGTGCAATTAAAGTCTTGCATAACCAGACCTATTTACACTCTTATTTAACAGAAAGGAAGTATTTTTCCTCAATCTTTAGTTTTCCTCAGCCTTAAAAACAAATGTTCATTCCACAAAAGAAAAAGAGAATTATGTGTTCTTCAATCCTTAGTTTTCTTCAGTCCTCCTTGTCTATGGGATATTTTTTGGTGAAATGGCATTTGCATTTTGGCACTGTGAGCGCCCCTCAGTGCATTCTTTGATCTGAGCGAAGGAGAGCCACTCAGTTATGCGACGTCACTCACTTGCAATAGAAATTGGTATATAATAGTATATCAGTGGTATATTGGTATTTAGGTGGTGTATAAGAAGTATATTGACATACACTGGCATATAAGTTGTATTGGCGGCACCAATACAACTAATATTTTAAATGCTTTATGCGTAATGTTACACTGACTGAGAAAAACATTAAAAATGATAATTTTGGGGCAAATGATCTGTGAAACAATCAAAGCAAAAACCCAGACATTTTATGGAATTTATAAAATACCCTTGGATGGATTTTTTAGGACCCAAAAAGAGGACAAGTCCAGGTAAAAGAGGATGTTTGGTCACCCTAAAGGTGAGAGTTAGGAAGCTTAGGAAGACTTTTGGGGCAAGAAAGTTCACGCTACAACGTCTAGCTACAGCACGGAAGTTGACAGTGCTTGGTTTTTGAAATAAAGTAGTTCTTTTTCTGATTTAATGCTCAATCAGCGATACCTTTTTCAGGAGAATATTCTGAGATCTGTAAGAGTATACACCGAGCTTCCACAATTTCAGTAGCCTATAGCACAGTGATATTAGAATCAATACTGAAGCGACCGGTGAAATGATGCTCTTTACATCTAAGGATTATGTCTGTGAATGGGGCCTAGGCTCCAAAATAGCGAATCACTAGTATCTAGAAAATGACACTTGGAACAAGAAAACTCTAGAAACAAGTTACTGTTATTAGCATTGGAAACGAGGGATCATCTCATCCTACTGGCAGATTTTTTTTTTTTTACCTTGTTTGAATTAAAACAAAATTTTAAGACCGAAGATGAAACAAATGACTAGATGAGATTTTTTTGCAGTGTGGTAACACAGAAGTAAGTAAAAAGGTGGGCGAACTATGACTTTCAGTTGGTGATTATCATGAAGAACAACCAATACAAATACATATTTTTAAAAGCATAAATTGATTCATTTTTTTCCAGCTTGAAACATCCTATCCTCATGAATTCAGTTTGATTCTACTAATTTATGTCATTACATTTTATAACAGGGTAAGCCGGTGGTAAACTCTATTCTGCCAGTAAAAAGGTAGATAAAGGTAGGTGTTTATTAACAATATGCTGTACTACAAGAAAGAATATGCTTATCATGAGAAAAGGTGCAAAAGTTTCACAAATGTTTGTCAAACACCATTAATGCATGCACTTGGACAAGCAGATCAGATGGACACATCATCTATATATTATAAACCTAATCATAGTTTCAAAGTCCATTCTATATACAAGTATATCAGAAATATTACATTGATGATAAGATAGATGACAAAGAACACAGAGTCTATGATTCTGGCCAGTCTTTTGTAGAATCCAGTCTGATTTTTCTCTTGCTCCACTCTAGAGAACCATTCCTGACGAGTCGCCTTCACTTCTTCCAGGATCAGTTTCAGCAGGGCGGGATCCCCCAGCCATTGCAAATTCAACTTCTCCTTCTCTGGCCTCTCCTCACCTTTCTCTGCCTCTCCAACAGATTCTGGTCGATAGAAGGAAAACACAATTAATCATGATGAGTCGTGACACTGTAGTACTCGACAGAAAAATGTCTCTATGTGTTCTGAGTCAAGATGGACATGCAGACCCATTCATACAGATTTTTTTTTTGTTTGTTTCTTTGTTTTTTTGTATGTGTGATATTTGGAGTCAGGGCCATTGCTGTGTGAAGTTTGGGGACTTTCTGGCCTGTTGGTGGACCAATCAGTTTCATTTTGCAGATGGTGGATATTAGTGCAGAAAGACATGATTCATCAAATTTGACTAGTAATGTCAAAGAAACTGAGTGTAAAGCTTAGCGCCTTGTTGGCCTGGTGGTGACGCTGTTGTGGGCCAATCACATTGATATTCAAAATGCCAGACCCCAGCATCAAAATCCATCATTCCACCAAATTCCATCCAAAACAGACTAGCAGAGGCTCAGAAATTGTGGACGGGCAGAGCCAAATCAGTAGTCCCTTCCCGGATCTTCAGTCACTGGGGACAAATAGCTTGTCTGCTATGAAAATGCTTGCACTGTGCTGCAAACCATCACTTACACTCACAGGACCTCAGTGGACTAAAGTGGAAATCAGCAAGTATGTTGCTGATTGACAGGCTTTTTTTGTGCCTCTATCTCTGGTGCAAAGTCCTTATTGTTGTGGGGTTTGTGTACTGCACTTCCCAGAAATCACTTGTCTCAGTCGTCTTAAAGATTCACAAGGCAAAACTGCCGAGGGTTGATTTTAAGTGAGGACTGTTTAATAATAATAGTCGACTGACAAAATCGACTTGCAAAAAACGTGGAATATGTCTGTGGATATTCTCATTTATCCAGGTCATCGTTCTCATTCTCACGTGGAATAAGCACAGAATTTAGTAGTGAGTCAGTTGGTTGGGCTAAATGGGCCTCACTTCAATTTTGCATAATGCACCTTCAAGCCATTCATTTTCTATACCCACTTATTCCTAACCAGGGTCGCAGGGGCTGCATTCCAGCATGCATTGGGCAAAAGGCACTGAAACACAGGAGAGCATGAGACAGCCAGAGCCGAGATTTGAACCCAAGACCTTCTTGCTGTGAGGTGACACTGAGCCACCGTGCTGCCCAACACCGATATATAGATGTTTAAAAATGATACAGCACCTTTAAAATAGCATTAAAGCAGAAAAATTTACCTTTGTGATGGCTGGTTTCTCCCTGAGTTTCCTCACAGGCACCGGTGGAGCTTTTAGCCTTCTTTCCAACATGAGCATCCAAGTCGATGAGGAAGCTCACCAGCAAGGCCTCCAGGATGCTGATCCCCACCAGGATGAAGATGACAAGGCACTGAAGAGCTGCAACAGAGATGCAATGAGAGTGCTGGACAGAGCAATGCAGCTGGCACTAGTGAAGCGAGCACTGGATACTGTACGGCTGCTAATTCTAGTCTAGTTTGAGGTCTGTATGTGAGCTCTCACCTATCAGCGGCAGAGTGTTGGCGGTGGAGGGCAGAATGTCTTTAAGAATCAGCAGTAAGACAGAGATGGACAGCATTATGGTCACTTTGAAGCTCAGCTTTTCCTCTCTGGCTTCACTGATGAAGAAGGAAGCCACATCCAGGATGAGGAAATAGAAAAGAGGTATTATGAGGTTAATAACATAGAGCAGGGGTCTCCTTTCTATGGTGACCTGTGAAGAAAAGACAGACAAAGAAGCGGGTGAAAGCATAACATGAATAGGGTTAACACTGACGAGCACCAGGTTAAACATGAATAGTTGTGATAGGATTTTCTTTTTCTCATGTTTCTTTACCTTGTAACAAAGACTGGCAGTATAATTCACCTTCGCAGAACGTTGATGCTCAAAAATCTCAATGCTAATGAGGCTCCACTCTCCTTGTGTGATCATGTAATCCTCAGAGATCTTAGTAAGGATAGAACCATTGGAGAACTTTCCAACAGTTACTCTGCCTGTGAAATGAAATGGACAAAATCACAACAATTAATAAACTAAATTAACAATATAATAACAACAATAATAATAATAACCAAAATAAATCAGTTAAGCCAAAAATGCAATTAATTAATGAAAGAAAAAACTAACTAAATAAAATAATTAAATGAATAAATCAAGATAATGACTTAATTTCCTGTATATTAACAATAAATTTAATGGGGAAAAAAAATAACATCAAGATTAACTATCGATTGATATCATTTGAGTCTAAACATGGAGAGTGGCGTGCATCTCTCCTACCGTCATTCATGGATCCAAAGGTGATGGAGCAAGTCTGAGTGTCGAAGGGGAACCTGTACAAATCCATCTGACAGGTGGTGGTCAGCCGCTGACCTTTGTCTACAACCACCGTGCCATAGGGATACAGCCTGGCATACAGACTTGTTTTAACACTGCCAGTGTCAGAAACACTGATGGGACAGAGAAAAGGAGACTTTGAATGACAATTAATTAATTGTATGAGATCCAAACTATTTACCACAGCTAACACCAGGATATCTGTTCAGTATGCTGTATAGCAAAGCAGAATTACATGCAGGGGAGCAATAGATTTTGATAGGAAAACTGTAAAAAGTAAATGCATGTGAACAAACATGCACAGGTGGACACACACCCTGTATCAGGCAAGATCACCATGCTCGATCCTGCACACATACGTTTTAAGCCCTTTTGACTAACATAAACCCACTGTAAATCTATGTGGAAAAGTGAGGCCACAGAACAGTAATAAATATATATAATGCAGTGTACATACTCCTCGAAGATAACTATATCTGGCAACCAGAGCTTGTCTCTCTGAACAAACAGTATGTTGATGCCACAGAAGTCTGATGTATTCCAAGACAGGAATTCATTATGCCAGCCCTGTGCAAAAAGACAAGAAATAATAATAATAATAATAATAATAATACCATCATTATTATTGTTTGCTTATGTTGATATTTTAGATTGTTGAAAATATCTCTGTTATCAAGCTCCGTTATGGTACATTAACAATAACTTTTATAGAAGCGCATTATGAAAAATCGTGAGGGTCGACTGAAGTGAAGACTGTATAGACTCATCTGACCAAAAAAAGTGGAAAGCAATGAGAACCATGTAGACTCAACCACCACATGCGCTTACTCCACATATTTTTTTTTACCAGTTGAGTCTAAAGGGTCCTCACTTAAATCGATCCTCAGCCCCTTTAAATCAGTGAATGGTATAAATATTATGAATTACTGTTTGATAGTTAAGTTCATATCAATCTGGCTGATGTAAATACTCAACTTTGTATCAAAAGACTATCAGTTGAGTTTTAACTCAACTTTGCATCAGTACTTGGTATCATAGGTTGATAATAAGTTCAATATTAACACTGGACAGTCCATAAAGAGAACAGATTTTTAAGAGCCATGTCGGTGAAAATTTGACAGGATCAACCCTGACAATAAACATTTAGCAAAATGATGGCACTGAAGTTAATATTTCTTGTCATCAAATTAAAATGTAATTTAATCCAATGGCACTAGAATTACTGCGCTGTTGTGTTTTCTGCCCGCTTGTACTGTAGTTCAAAGCCTCGCAGCTCTTACCATTGTGCTCGAGATCTGTGTCGTCAAAGTTTGAGCCTGGCTATCCTGCAGGAAATCAGCAGCATTGTGTTACTCTTTGCAAATTATTAGGCACATTCAGGAACAGTGACATGTTTACGGAGGGTTTAAATCTTAAGCCTGTCAGTGATTTAGTTCGAGTCATGATTCACTAGTTGGTGATTCGATTTAAGAAGTTTTTCTTTTTTGGAACAAATAAACTCAATTAGAGTTTGTAAACTGTGATTCAAATCACAATTTGATTCAGTAGTTTCAGCCAAAATTTTACATCCAGTTATATATGGAATAATGTAAGAAAGACTATGCTTTTTCTTCCAAAAATTATCAGGGGACAGAATTACTTAAATTATTTACTGTAAAAAAAAAGAAAAAAAAGAACACAGGTCATTTTTTAAGTGTGATTCAATTCAAAGCATCAGAATCAGAATCAGAATCAGAAAAAGCTTTATTGCCAAGTACGATTTACACATACGAGGAATTTGCTGTGGTGATGTTGGTGCATGCAAAAAGTAAAAATATAAAATAAAAATATAAAAGTATAACAATATGCAATATAAACTATTAAAATTACAAATAACAATATAAGTATAAATACACAATATAAATTACAAATTACACAATCTACTAAAAGCTATGTGCAAATGAAAAATGTGCAAATTTATATCATTTATATCATTTATATCAATTCAGGCTGAAGTCAGAGTGATTCATTCTAGTGCAGCTTAACTGGCTGTTTATAACCGAAGCATCAATGCAATGAATGAAGCAATCATCACACCCCTAGTGTTTACTTAAAAAAAAAAAAAAAAAAGAGGAAGAAAACAGCTATCAACCAATGGCAGAAATGTACTTAGTCCATTCAGTTAACATTATAAAGACACGTACCACTTCCATGATACCAAATATCAGCAACTGCACCTGAACCTCTGTGGGGGTGGTCCAGTTTTTCACAGGCCGCACATTTGCAAATGCATGATTGTTGTGTGTTATGTTTAAGTGATTCAGAAGACCAAAGTATGAGCAGTCCATCTCCAGACTGGTGGACACACCAGCTATGAGGGAGAAAAATAACACAAAACCTGAACCTGGACAAACCTGCAACCACTTCAGGACAATCACAAGATAATACCACAGCTTCCAACATTAACTGTAGTAACCATAATACCCCACTGGAAATGTATTCTGTGATGTTTTAGTCAGTCAGAAACAGCAGTTCAGTTTTCATTCAATATGCTAGTAACTCACCCATCAGAGCAAGAAGAGCCAAAGTCCTGAGGGCTGGCATGGCTGTATGCATTTACCTGTAGCATCCAGCTGAGCAATGTCTGCATGCAAGGCTGCAGGGACCTGTATTATAGCTTCAGTAATACAAACAAGTCATGCGATATTATATAACAGGTGAGTCCTATAGAAAAATCAATAGGTCAAAGTTTAATTGCACTGTCAACAGGTGGAAAGGCTTCAACACAAGTACTGCTATTAATCTTCAGTCTGATGGTTTTGTTGGTAATGGAAATCAAATTAAAGGCTCATAATACAAATCACTGCTGGGAGTCTATTGTTGAGCTGCAGCGGAGGAGAAAAGTCAACGTTTGGAGACCTCAGTGTGATGTGATACTGGAGAGGACCAGCACTCATTGCCCTCATGACTCATAATACTCACTCAAGAAAAAAAAAGAACAACCAGCTTGAAAATGATTTCAGGTGCTGCTTTTATTATATAATAAAAATCTGTACAGATGAGAAAATTTCAACAGCTTTCCCCAATAATGACATACAAAGACCGTGATTTGCCAGAGACATGCGTGACATTCTGTTACGCCAGCTGTCCAAATCACTAAAAGTCTCAGCTCCTGCATTGCGTTTGTGAAAGGAAGACAGAAGAAGAAACGTGATTTCCCTTGTGATTATTGTTGACATTTCACAAACTGACATATGCACTTCAGTTGCAGACAGGCTGTAAATTATGTATCATGGCTCAGAGGATTCAGGCTCCCTTACAGAGAATCATGAATATGTCTGATGTCCTGGGTAACCTGATACACGGGGAGTTCACCCTCACAGAAAAAAAATCTGAGTTGTTTAGAAGCACAGTTTCCATTTTTATTCTACATTATCTGACCAATGAGGAGTGTGCACAAGCCTTATAGTAAAGTGACCATAACATAACAGACAGGGGATTGATAGGGTTGTTGATTTATACCAGTGACTCAACAACTACTTCACCAAATGCTGAGATTTCTGGCTTTAAAAAATCACCAGCATGAGCTTTGTTTTCGTACAAAAACTCCCCAGCCTGGTGCAACAAATGCAGATTCAACTTATTAAAATGTTCCGGGTGCATGCTGGTATATGTTTTAAGGAGATGGGTTGAAATTAAGTCTTGCAGTCAGTCGTATACGTCAGTAGGCAGCTGGAAGTCTTTGAAGGTGTAGAAGGAGATGTCTCCGTGGTCCACCACAGCGCAAACCACCGGGACGTCCCCGCTCTGGCAGGCCAGCAGCTTGATGGCGTGCAAGTCGGGCACGGGCCCGTCAAAACTGAGACAGAACAGACAGGATGTCAAATGACGCTGGATGTTTGTTTGTTGGAGATGCAAAATCATGGGTGCATGTGGAGACACCAGGTTAAGAGGAAAACCTTGCAGAGAAACTTGCTAGTGAGGCTCATACATTATAATCACCTGTAAAATCTCAAAAGCCACCACTTTTTTTGGATAAACAAAAGAAATCTAGACATTGAATTTGCATTGTTGTTGTGTTGAATTTTACTTATTTGGGTGTATCTCCCACCAACAAACTGTAAAAAAAGACTAAAAGAAACTAGGTGTGTAAAGCTTCACGTTTTTTCATTTCCATTCTGTTCGTGTCATGGTTTGGTTTGAAAAAATGACCCGACTAGAATTCAAGTTCTTTTTTTTTTTTAGTTGCCTTTATGAGGGTTTAAGTCAGGGGGTGCTGTCCTGTTTTGTTAGTTGTAAACTGCGGGCCTGTAAAGCCCTTTGACACAATGAACAGTGATTTGGGGCTCTAAATAAACTTGACCTTTCGGTGCACTATATAGCAATACTATGTATACACAAGTGCATTTTACACAGAACCACTGAGGGATGTTTCCCATCAAAACTCACAGAATGACACAAAGGTGAGACAGCAGGGACATTCATTTTACATCAGGACAATATTTGTTTAGCCTTATCGTATATCTGTTGTTTACTGTAAACCAATCTTGAGTAAAGGTCCTCCAGGTCAGCTTGTGGGATGGCTTACCTGCAAACACACATGCGGGAGTAAGGTTTCCCCGGGTTGCTCTTCTTGAAGTCAGCTACCGTGTCAGGTTGGTAAACATTGAAACAAATCCTCCACTCGTCTGATCTTTTCAACCTGAGCGGACAAAGCACAAGGTCATCAGCGTCCCACGGCAATATGTGCAAAACATCGCTCTCTGTCTATGAGGGTAGTGTTTTTAAGATCAATGGAGCAGTGACAATCTGAGACATCATAAACTGATTATGAATTATGAGCCAGAACACCTGTCCACCGCAGTGAAGTGTCTATGGGGTTTGTTAATTAAAGATCTCATATTGTATGATAAGAAAGGCTATGCTCATGGTCCAATAAGCAATTTTCCTCTGAAAAAGCCATGTCAACACTGCTTTTGGAAGTCTATACTGACACCTCGTGGCTTGGTGTAGTGGAGCCTCTATATGCCAAATAGCGTTGTCTGAGTCACATGATCTTAAGATGTTGGCTTCCAACACATGGCAACCCGCACTTTGTAAAACAAAATATCAAAAAATCCGATATGTGCAGCAATTCGGTACCAAGCATGAAAGCCAGAGGTATGAATTCAGCCAAACCTCTTCTAAACACATCGCAGAATCTGTCTTTCTGAGAGCAAAACCTAAACACAACAGGAAATGCAGGCCTTAGCAGTCAGTGATACCTGGATGCTCCATCTTGCAAATGCGAGGATTTGATCACACTGATTTTGTCCAGCAGCTCCTCTGGAACAAGAGAATAAAGTTAATTGCCTTGGTTTCTTATCAGATGCAACCAACCCATGCAGATTAGTGCTGCAAAATGTATTAATTTAGGAGAAAATAAAAAATAAAATCCACAGACTGTTAACTATGAATTTACAAGCTAGGGTGAGGTTCATAGATCTTACTAGTGGAGATATGCTGTCTGGGGTCATGTAAAGGAGTGACTTCCCTCTCCCATAAGTGTGCCGGTCTGCCTCTCTGCCTCCTCTGTCTCCTCCTCTCCTGGAGCTCCCGATACTCCACCCAGTTCCTGCACCGCTGGACCTTAAAGCGACTGATAATGTCAATAATGCCTCAAAATGTGATGCAATCCTCCGCCAAGTGAGCTGATGTCATAAATTCACAGTTAATGTAAAAACTTTTGATAAGTCTTGATAAGTTTGAACAATAAGAAGAATGGAAAAACTTAAATTATTATATTTGAAGGGTAAACCCACCAAAACCAATTTTCAGAACTGAGTTTAGGCTTTCAAAACTCTTTGACATAAATTCATAATATGTTGTGAATAATGTAAATGTATGGTTATAGAAATAAAAGGTCTGATGGAAAATAGCAAAACTCTATGCTTTTATGTAAATTGATTGGTTTATATTGATGATTGCTTTCCTTGTGATAATTTAGCTAACCAACTTATAAAGTGATGTTATTACATACACCCAGTAATTTATTACATGTCCAACCCATTTAGTGAAACATTTTTAATAACATTTTGACAAGTAACATCATTCAGTGGTGACTACATCATAGCTGCTACAAACCTCTTTGTCCTTGTTGACGTCCCACCGCTTCCTCTGTCTGTCCTCTTCTCTCCTCTTCTCACGTGCGGACATGTGCACCTTCCGTAGGTTTAGTCTCTTCAGCCAGGGGGTGATGTTACAGACGCCAACGGCCAAATCCCCGGGTAGCAGGGATGGGTCCAGGGAGGTCAGGCTGTTGCGATGGCTCTGCCTGGAGCCCAGGTCTGGGAAAGGAATGGAGTGGAAGTCCCAGCGTGGGGAAACGGAGGCGGAGAGCTGGTCCGGCT
>OMKZ01050395.1:30517-78158 GCA_900302535.1 Neoniphon sammara | reverse complement strand
TCCCCAGCCCCCCCAACTGGTGTGGATGACTGGGCCTCCAATGGTGATAAAGGGAGTGGCTTCACTGTGTGGTTCAGACAGAAAGAATGGAATCAACATCCACACTTGCATGCTCTTACATTGTTAAACATCAGTGTGTGATGTTGATTTTTGGAGACAGTGCTACTAAATTTTATAACTAGGAGCAGCAGTGCAATTTGAAAAAAAATGTCCTCTGCTTCTTTTTTTTTTTTAATTGATCACCATATATCATGTGAAACACCAGGAGGGAGAATTGGTGTGTGGGTGCATGTGCGTGTGTGTGTGTGTGTGAGAGAGAAAGGCTCTCGTCAGCATAACAACATGGGATGGGGATAATTCTGTGTGGGACGCCATGTACCTGTGTCCGGTCTGTAAGTGCTCTCACTCTCGCTTGGCCCTTTGGTGACAATGAAACTAACTATCGATTAATTTTTCCAAAGAAAAGATCATTCAGACCCTGCTGTGCTATTACAGTCCCATATTTCTGATGAGGACAGTTCAGACTAGGAGTCAGCATGTGATCTTGTCTTGAAAAAGGCAAAGACATACTCTTTCTGACAGGAATGACTCATGCAATTTTCGTGGCTGAGATATTACAAAGAAAGGAACACCATGTGTTGTATGTACCACTCTCAGTGTGGCCCACATTTGCGGGGAAAACTAAGTTTGCAAACTCAACCGCACACTTTAAACATGAAACACTTGTAAAGCACAACAACAGCATGAAGCATAAACTATGCAGGGACATATGGACAGAAGGAGAAGCATTTAAGAGTTCCTTGTTTATTTGTTTTGTTGTAGTTGTTGTGCTGTAAAGACCGTAATGTACTGATCACATACCTTATATTTACATTTGTAAATTTATTATTTGGTGTCTATGTTTAAAAACACACTATTTAACTCAAATTATTTTTTCTCTTTAAGTACCAGATCACTTTGTGACTTTTTTTCCTTTAAAATAAAATAGCACATTGTTATTTTTGTAAATTGTCTATTTATTATTAAAGCATTTATCAGGAATACTCCATCATGTTGGACAAAATAGCCTATTAATATTCCAACTTATCCAGACTGTGACAAGATGTTTGATACCATTTTAACTTCTGTACATCCACTGGTTTGGTTCCTATGGGTAGCATTTTGTGTTAGCTTAGCATAAAGACTTGAAGTCTACAGGAGTCATTAGCCTAGCACCATCAAAGTGAAAAAATAAACCTTACAGCAACTCCGAAGCTGTCTTATTTACACAATGTATCGTGTGAATTTGAAATACATGTCATGGAATTAAAAAAAAAAAAAAACAATAAAAAACAAGGGTCATTTTAGGAGACAGTTTGATGGTAGGAACTATAACACGTGTTGAGCACTTAAAGTTCCTACCATCTAACTTCTCACACTTCCTCTCACTCTGACAGAGGTAGGCTAATGACTCCTGTAGATTTCAAGTCTTTATGCTAAGCTAACATGAAATGCTACCTATAGGAATCGAAGCAGTGGACATACAGAGGTGAAAATGGTATGGAACATCTTGTCTCAGTCTGGGTAAGTTGGAAAAAGGGTATTTTGCCCGAAACGTTGGAATATTCCTTTAACAACCTCTAGAGAAGGTACATGAACTAATCAAAGGTGGGCATACAAACTTACAAATACAGCTAGCTAGTCAACTAATTTGTAATCACTGAGGTGTGACTGTGATCTCTGCCATGCCCCCTCACTCAAAACATCTATGCCTCTGTCATGTATTTCTCTCTGTATGACTGTTGAGCGTTGGTGCAAAATGGTGACTAACAGTGAAAACATCTCAATGTAAAAATCATGCTTGGACAGTTATTCATGGAAGTAAGAAAATGTGCCACAAAAAACACCACCAATAAACAAAATAGGTCCAGAAAGCAAAGGTACATTGCCAATAGCTGATTTTTAACCGTGCTGAATTGTTTTACGGTGGGTTTTCATAATATGAGAATCGCATTTCCCAGTCTAATGTATGAGTCCAGGCAAAATAGGTCAGAAACATGCCAAATTCAGATTTGCATAAAACCGATGAGGCTGTACGTATTTTCAGAATTGGAGACATCACAAAAAATCTGTTTAGAGAGTCAAGAAATACAATAGTACATCTAAAGGCAAATTATTAAAGAAATACAATGAAATTGTTGTGGAACAGAGACAATCCTCATTTTACTAATCACATACAGAAATCAAAGAAATAAATATCGCCTTGATAATGTAATTATTATTATTATTATTGTCTTGCTGTCCCACAAACAGTGTCTCCACCTGGCATCAAAAACAGCTCCTTACATCCTCTCAGCTCATTGAGAATTTGTTTTAATGCCAGTAAAACTGTTCTAACAAATTAGATAAGACATCAAAAAACCTATTAAAATGGCACTGCTTACTTTTCTTTCTGACAATTAAAACCAGGTCTTTAGCAGAGCCGAACTTTTATTTGCAAATCAGCAATGTTAGGAAAGAGAATGATTAAAAATGAAAGAGGTTTAAGAAGAATGTGCCTATGTTCTGAGAAGCAGATAGCCTTGTAGACCAAAATATTTTTTTTCACATTCAAGTCATTGTAAGTAGCTTTTTTCCCCCCTCTGATCTAAACATTGTACCAACAAGCCCTGTGGCCTACATGGTGGATTTCAAATTAGCAGTCAGATCTAAGTGTTGATGAATCTCAAGCCAGGGAGTACACAGATATCATTCAGTCAACATTGTCAATACTGACAGCAGGGCTACACATGCTCTGTGTATCTAATTCAAGTCAGTAGCAATTTTCTCCCCTCTTCTCTGACTCCCTCAAATATGAACAAGCAGCCCTGGATCTTTTAGAGAGAGAAACGTCTTTAGAGAGAGGATGAAGTTTCCTCTCTGAGCACATCTCAGCAACCTCAGCAGCTCCCTAAGGGGAGAAGAAGGCCTTGGATGAAGGCCATTAAAGAACACAATGGGTTGCTTATATGGGAACTCACTGGGGGAAAACAGCAAAAGAGAACTATGGATGTTACAGTATAACATGGAACCAGAGGTGTTATAGCTCTTATTACATGTATTGATCAGTGATGTGAGATAGAGGGCTTTCTAGCATGATACCATGTGCCATCTGTGTAGAGTTCCCCCAATGTGAGAGCCTCCTTCTGCTTTGGCCTGGAGTTTGGCACAGGAGAAATGTGGGCTGTCATGCAAATCGGGGAGAAAGAGGCATCCCTGTACTACCCAGGCCTTGGGCCATTACTAAGTTTGCAGAGATTTTCCAATCAATAAGAGAAAATTCCAAAGAAAATTATGTTTCACGTTGAATCAAAGCTGCGTTTTTTCTTCACTGAAAAGTTAAAGGCCTCTAAATTCTGCCCAGAATGAAGTGAAGTAATGTTATGAAATCCATCTTATCAGTGGTCTTGGCTTGGTTTGTTTCCTAACCAAGTGTACTAATGAAGTGGCATGGTTTTGTTTTCCATTAGATTTATGGTCCCCCATGGCCACAAGATATTAAGGCAGCCAGCATATACATGAGCCTTTCAACCATGGAGGGCCACTAAAACCTCTCCCGGAAAACCAAAGCACCTTCTGGACTCCATTTTGTCCAAGCTGTAATTAATTTGCTGAGTGGATTTGCTGGGCCTAATCCCACTGAACTGGACTGAGTGTCCATTGTTTGCACCGCTCAGAAATTGCATATGGCAATCTCTGCAGCAGATGCACCTGGTCTTTTATGCAGCCAGGCCAATTCATTTGGCTTTTAGATATTTGTCATGAAGCTCATCATCTACATGCAAACAAAAGCTTTAGGAATGCACATGAATAAGATCCTTCCTTTTGGTGTGGGAAAGATAACACTGTGTCAACATAATATGGAAAACACCAGTAAATGATTTGTTTTTATGCTGACAGAATTAATAATACATGTTCAGTTCATCGGTGCCTCAGACTGAAAATGTTCCCATCCTCTATGAAATCTAAATGTGTAAAGGTAAACTCCCATATGGGCCCAATGACATGTGACCTCCTTCATTTGCAAATATGCACAACGCATGACAAAAATGATGAGACCTAACATATTAAAACGAGAGCAGAGTCTGTGAGCCCCTTGTAATAATTGAAACTCATGTGCCCATGCTCTTAGCAGACCCAGCCGACCTCTTAGCCAAATATTGGAGACACTTGTACCACTTGATGAGGGTGATTCATGGACTGTTTGGATGCCGTGCTCCCAGTGCGTTCATGTATGTCAGATTTAATTGTCATTGGCTGTAATGCTCCATACGTCCCCTCCAGTTTCCACGGAGACATCTGCTGAGTGGTGACACAACATCCATCATGTGACGACAGCTGTTCACCTGCCAGACAGCATGAATCACCTGCAGTAACACCGGCCAGCCACCATTTTAACTTTATCACTTGGATAAGGAGGCTAGGGTGAACATCATCAAGAAAGATAAGAAGGGAATGAAGCAAGAAGACTTAAGACACCTACTGGTAAAAAAAAAAAGACTAAAAATGAACGTAGCAAGCTCAATTTTAGAAAAGAACAACATTCATAGCTATGCCTGTGGCAGTGCTGTGTTTAACGACGCAAATAAAGTCATACACACCTCTGAATGCAGAGTAGAGCCAAAATAATAGACTTGAAAAGATTAAAGCACTCATTCCATTCCCAAATTTAATGAGGGAAAAACATTGCAATTAGCTTGTGAGTTGTGAGCTGCACTCCTTTCCAACTGCATATAAGTACGCCTCTTTTCACTGACCTTTATTTATCCAGTGGAGATTTGGCAACTATTCGTACTCTTTAGGAATGCCTCACTTCACATTCATACAGTTAGAAGGAATTAAAAAAAAACAACAAAAAAAACCCAGCAGGTTGAGGGTAAACGGGCACACCAAAAAAAGAGGAAACTGCAACATTTCATTACAAAATAACTGCTGGAATGAACATCACCAATTGATAATATCAGACAAGGGTAACACATCAAAGGGTGGGGTTTTCCATTAAATATGTTCACTGACAGTACAACCACAATCTTCACTGCTGGTTACTCAGAAACCTATTGGGAGCAATCAGGTGTCAAGTGCCATGCTGCAGGGCCCTTTAATGGTAGTTGCTGAGGGAGGTGCTTCCCTGCTCAGATTTGCTCAGCCAGTGTGGAAATTACAAGTCCACTTCACTAACTTTTAGGCAACTGCCAATCACGTGTGATTTTGATAAGGGTGTGCAGCTCTGAGGGATGACAGGCAGAATGGAGTACAAGGCTTCTTTGTTCCCAACAGCGGGTAGAATTGTTGCGACCGATGGATATGCCAACCTCTCCATCTGTCCTGATAGGTAAACTTCCTGTATAATCTTGATGATAGCAGTGGTAGTATGATTCAGATACTCATTACAGCATAGTAATAAATGCTGGTAAACTGCATTGGTTAGTGACCTTGCATGTTGTCAGATGACTGGATAGATGGTATTCTGTATGGCAGCTACTAACTCATTTGAATACCCACTGGACATTGGTCATTTATGTTTTATTACATTATGACACAATATATTACTTATAGAATCAATCAGCTCATTTTCCCTAACTGTACTGCCACTGGACACATGCTGGGTGCATGCCGCATTAAAAAACAACTTATCTTCATGATGTTGATGATCCACAGTTATTTGCCTTTGTTCAACGGATGCTACAGAGGATTTGTGAAGAATGACCTTGTAGTAATGGCATCTGCAGATTCATCGCTATAACTATAGGGGTTAGAACATAATGGGGGCACATTTCCATTACAACCTTTCCAACTCTTGCACTGGCAATTCTCAGTTTGCAGTAAAACTGTTCTGTATTTTTATGCTTACAGAGGGGCAATCATCTACATTTTCATGAGGTCCCTGTTGAACTGCTGTGTCTAAAATGCTTGTGGTAGTAACCTCTAGTGCAGATAATGGCCCTTAAGTCACTGCTCCTGGTACCACTAGTTTCCACTGCAGGTGCTCTAGAAAACCGATTTTTCCTCTTCATCTTTCTCCACATTTCTAATTACTAGTGAATGTGCTTGGCTAGCTAGTGGAAGATTAGTTCCATGGTTTCCTGATAAGGTAAACTGTTTAATTTTACTATATCAGATTGTTTGAGTTAGGTTTTCCATATTTGTTGTTGGACTAGTTTTGGACCCATACACTTTGATGTGATTTCCATTCTTTCAGCTCAGTGTTTTTGAATAATTTGATTTTGAAAGGCAGGGGAGAAATCATACATATTTAAGGAGCTACTACTTTGGAATGGCCAAAAGAGTTGAGAATTGGCTTTGGAAAAAATCATCTGTTAAAGGGTTAGTTGGGGTTTGCTGAAGTGGGGTTGTATAAGGTACTTATCCATAGTAAATGTATTACCTACAGTAGATGCCGGTTGGTCTCTACTGCCTAAAGCCTTTTCCTTTAGCACTACATTTTCTCAACTGTAATACAGTGCGCGGCACAGGTGTGCTCATGCAGGAATACAGTTCTACAGTTGGGAAAATGTAGGTGGCTAAAATACTTTTTGTTGCTGTCCCCCCAGAATGCTTTTCATAACTTGCAAATATAACTTGTTTTGTGTGTTTTAATTTGTGTTTAACTTAACTGCTGTCAGCTGCAGCAGGTCACCACTGCTGAGTGCTGTCATCCCAGATTCATTTTGCATTTATCAGTGATGGCTTAGCTGGGTTAGTTAGCTACTGTAACAGTAGTTATACTTTAGAGTATTGCAAACATGTTTTGAATTTTGTATAAGTGAATGGTGATAAAATCTGTAGACGATTTGCAGCCGTAAAGCCATGTAACTAGTGCCAATGTAGTTTTCACTTGTTTAGGTAGTCCTCATGCATGCTAGCAGTTCCTGCAGTTCAAATCACATTTTGATTATTCAGGGTTTGGAACACTCTCTGCTCTTATCTGGGGCGAAATTGGGGTGTAAATTTGCATTACGATTCACTGGTGCATGGGGCTTTGCCACAGTGACATGATAAAGTTTCCATAAACGCGAATGTCTAAATTAATGGGAAAATTGTGATGTTTTGTTTTGCTTCGGGCATCAACACTTGGAATATTCATGAGGAGAATGTAAATAAGTTATGAGGAGGAGCTTGAAGTCACCGTGGGTTGGTCATCTCATTTGAATAAGCACATCCCTTTAGTATTTTTCTCTCTTAATTCACTGATTCATGCTTTAGTAATGTAATTCTATACATTACAGCTAGAACCAGCATTGTCTTGGGATGCTCCATCTCAACCAAGGCCCTTAGAAACAACTACTTATAACTTTTGTTCCTGTTCACAGTAGGTGCATCATTACATGAGGAAATATGTTATAACAGGCAGTACATGACAGGCAGTGTTTTTATTGGAAAGCAAAACCTCATTTGATATTGGTGAAGCAGAGAGCTTTTCATTTTCTCTGAGCCTGTTGATGCAGAGCAGGGCTAAATCAAGTTAGAGAGACTAAAATTGTCAGGTTCTGTGTGGCTGAATTGGTAGGGGAATCCAGTGTTGGAGAGTGGTCTTACACCTTCTGATGATGGTGAGTAACAGTAGACAAGCACAAGGTCCTATGAAGGTTAAAACTACTGAAGGGATAGGAAACTAACATCTGTAACGTTTCATTAAAATGTTTTATTGCCATCTTTGGATGTAAAAACCATCATGAAACTGCAAGAATCTGAAATTCTCTATGTAGAGAGAGGCCTATCAGTTGATTCCTCCTGTGTCAAATGAGGTTTTGCTGGGGATTAAAAGCTACTTTTACACATAAAAGAGGGGACTGTCCAATCAAAACATGACCTAATTTTTCATTCTTGCTGCCTTCTACGCCCCCATTTGTTTGATAGCCCTCAACTGCACCTGGTATCCTCCATCAGGCTTATTGAAACAGTCAATAACAGCAGCTTACCAGCACAGCATGCTGATTTTGTGCTGTTCTTGGATATAAATCCACTATTTTACCCAGGATTACTTTACCAATCTACATCAGGAGAGACAAGGCCTAGTATAGTGCTTTTATCTGAAGGATGGAGCTGTGTGCTCTTTAGCTAGTGGTGACATCAATCATGGACTTTCTCACATCAACTCTGCGACTTCAAGCCTCCAAAGTGTACATTTTAACAAGTGAGCCCTACAAGAATGTTAGATATGACAACATTTGATAACACTGTTTCAACATTTGTAAGACCTATAGTTGTTTCAGTTCCAACAAGTGGGATATTTTCACACTGAACAGTTTGCTGGTTTTATCCTAGTCTCAAAAATATTGTTACCCTACAAGGGGAACTAACGCTGAGTTCAGACTGGACATGGGAGAGCCCCGATGCACTTTTTTTTTTTTTTTTAATTACAGACAAGGGTCGTTTTAGGAGAAGTTAGCTGGTATGAACTATAGACGGTAGGAACTATAAAGGAATAATAAAGTGGTTATAAAAAATTCCAAGACGCGTATTTCAAATACACATGACACATTGTGTAAATAAGACAGTTTCGGAGTTGCTGTAAGGTTTATTTTTTCACTTTGACGGAGCTAGGGTAATGACTCCTGTAGACTTCAAGTCTTTATGCTAAGCTAACACAAAATGTTCCCCATAGGAACTGAACCAGTGGATGTACAGAGGTGAAAATGGTATCGAGTTGGGGAAAAAAGTATTTTGTCTGTGTAAAAATGTCTAAACCAAATAGTCTTCACACACAACAATAAATAAATAAATGTTCCCTTAAGTAAAACATTTTCCAGCTCATGTATGTATGTATTTATTTGCTTTACTTGCCTCTAACTCCTGCTCCTGTCATGTCTGAGTCATGGCAAGATGAAACAAGGAATTACTAATTCCAGGCTGTGATCTACAACATGCAAACTCCCACCATCCCAGAGCTACAGTACCTCAGTCTGCCATTACACTGACACCACTGGCTGCCAAATCCTGCACACCCACACACACAGCAACCATTCACTAATGAATAGCCAATCCACAAAAGGTCAGGAGGCATCCATCAAACTAAAGCCTGTGTCTTTAGCCTGAGCTTGTTGACAGGGGTTATGAAGGTTACCTCTGCAGTCTCATGGGGCAAGAATGCTTCTGCACCAATGTGCATTGTCCCAGAGGGCACTTCTGCAGACGACTGTAAAGAAAGTGAGCGCAGCGACAATATAAAATTCTGAGAAACATCATCTGTTTGATGGTTTTTGGGTGCCCTTCTCCGTCTGATGAAAAAACTCTTAGGTAACAACTGTACAATACTCAAGACAACACTTTTTGGTCTATATAATCGCCTGAGGGGCTAAGTCACAGCGAGGACACATACATTCATTTCCACTTCTGAGCTTTCACAGGGATTGTTTTCCTTAGAATGATACCCCCTGAGTGGGCATATCTTTTTTTTCTGTGAATATTAAAGGCTCTCTCGATCATTTCTGAAAGGTTCAACTCAGTGCCTTCAAAGGAACTTAAATGAATGCTGCAAGAAGGTCAAACTAACAAAGTAATGAACAGTGGATGTGATTAATGAGGAAGAGACAGTATTTAGTGCTCATGAGGAAAGCCTTTGTTCTGAAATTAGTATTTCCATGCTCCTCTGCGAGGCTAGCTCAGGGCTACAGTACGGAGAGCCGGGCTATGCGTATTTGTATTTTGGTTTCTCCTCTGTGAGTCAGGGAAGTACACAACTTTCATAATATTAAATCATTTTCAATTTTATGATCATTGGTGTAAACAAATTACACTACCAACAAGATGGCCTTCATTACCTGAGCTTTTTCTGCCCAAATGAGATTTCAGCATCGGGATTGTGGGGCAAGATGGGAGTATCTTCTACTTCCATTTTAAAACTTTTCAAAACATTTTTTTATGCTATTTAGAATGAAATATAATATGTAATATGCAGGCAGTAATAGGTATACACCAGTGATAGTTCTGGTGCAATACTGATTGTCAGTTTTTTGTGGCAAAATACCCTTTTTCTGACTTATCCAGACTGAGACAAGATGTTCGATACCATTTTCACCTCTGGATGTCCACTGGTTTGGTTCCGATGGGTAGCATTTAGTGTTAGATTAGCATAAAGACTAGAACTCTACAGAAGTCATTAGCCTAACTTCATCTAAGTGAAAAAATAAACCTTACAGCAACTCCGAAGCTGTCTTATTTACACTATGTATCGTGTGTTACACAGTAATGAAATATATGTCTTAGAATTTTTTTTCTTTTAAAATGAGAGTCGTTTTAGGAGAAGTTAAATGGTAGGAACATATGTGTTCAGCACTTGCACTTGTCAAAAACTCAGGACCTCAGGAACTCAGATTCTAACTCTTAAAACCCACATCAAAATGTACTTGTGAAATCAATATGAAAATTATATGGGTCCAGTTACAGGGGTATAGATGGTAGGAACAATAACCACAGAAAATGTGTTCTGAGGTTATAGATCCTACCGTCTATAGTTCCTACTGTCTAATTTCTCCTGAAATGACCACTGTTTTTTAAAAAAAATTCCAAAACGTTTATTTCAAATACAAATGATACACTGTATAAATAAGACAGCTTCAGAGTTGCTTTAGTGTCTTTTTTATTTACTTTGACAGATCTAAGCTAATGACTCCTGTAGACTTTAAGCCATTATTCTAAGCTAACACAAAATGCTACTCACAGGAACTGAACCAGTGGACGTACAGAGGTGAAAATGGTATCACACATCTTGTCTCAGTCTGGGTAAGTCAGAAAAAGTGTATTTTGCTCAAAACAGTGGAGTGTTACTTTAAATAGAGTGATTGGCTAATCCTGATCCAAATAAAGTGATTTTCCCTGATCTGGCAATTTTATTGACTGGGCAGCTGAAACTGTGATTGGCCAATCACCAAAGACCACTTTATAAGGTTTACTGGTGATTATGATTGGTGGCCAATTGATCAGTGTACCACCAGTTGATATCAAAGTGAAAACTGTAGACATAGCTGAATTTAGATCTGTGAGACCAGACTGATTTCTCACTGCAAAAACAGAACACCACAAAACCACAGCATTCTAGATCTCTAAGCTTACTATCAGACTTAATAATGGTCTTTTTTTAACTGTATTCAAGAGCTTTAAGGCCTCGAGCTGAGTTTGACTTCTCTGGGCCCGCCAGACACCCTGGAAGATGCTTGTTGTTCATTTTCCAGTAAGTGAACTGTGAAAAGTCTTTATTTCTAATCCTGTAGCTGAATTTAAGTATTTTCCCTCCCTGAGAACTTCTCCAGTTCTCTCCAGGGCCAGTCTATGTGGCAGCTCATCCGGAAGCGCAAAGGACCCCAGAGACTTGCTATCCCTCTCTCTCTATCAGACAGATAAACACAGTGACGAAAGAGAGAAGAGAGAGAGAGAGTCAAGTTGGGAGACAGAGCAGCTAGAAGAGGTTGGAGATGGAGGGAGAGAGAATGAGGTAAGTGTGAAAGGGAGAGTCCGAGCCAGTGGAACCACATTGTTCCTGTCTCACACGTTCAGGCCTCACCTATAGCTGATGCTCCCTCCAGCCAGGTCCTTTCACAAGTTATCATACTCCCAGCAACAACTCTCTACCACCAGGAGTTTACTGCCAAATCAAATAATTACTTTGCAGACCTTGGTGACTATTGCATTATGGGAACTTATTCACATGTACAGTCTCCAGTGACTGTGACCCCAAGTCAAAATTGTCAATTTAATCATAATTAATAATGGCACTGCTGCAGAATTTCAATCCTCCAAGACAAAGTCATTAAAATGGCTCAAAGAACCCCTGGACTAAATCATCTTGAGGAAGTAATCAACTTTGGACAGGCCTCAGTAATTCATTAATATAACACCTCCAGAAAAAAAGGGGGGAGAAGGGTGACTTTGTGTACTACAAACTTCTTTTCTCAAACTTCTGGGATAAGCAGAGTACAATGCTGGGCCCTTACTATTAAGGTATGATGTAGAAAACAACTTTGTGATATGGAGTCAGGTTGGAGAGGGTGTTCTAACACTTGACATTTTGATATAAATCATTGTTTTGCTACTCTCTATCAATAAATGACATTACACAATAGTGATTCAGCCTATACAGGTTTCCCACACATTTTCACAGACAAAATTTCAAAACGTTTCCATGACTTTTCAAGGACTCATAATAAAATTTCCATGACCATCCACAACCTATAAGTACATAAACAGAAGTGAAACTGAAGGAGCCAAAAGCTACAGAAAGTCAGACTTGCAAAACGTTACATGGAAGATTATCCATGGAAGATTATTGTAATTAATTTCATTACAGACAACAAAATTAAATTCCATGACCTTTCCAAAACTTTCAATGATTTGGAAAATGATATTTTGAAATTCCATGACTTTTCCAGGTTTTCCATGACCATGGGAACCCTGTATATACCTAGCAAAACCATGCAAGCTTTTACATGTGTTGTTCTAAATGTCTGCTGCCTGGAACGCCTTCCCAGACAGAAAAGTAATAAAAGATGCTGTCTGGAAAATCCTCTGGTGTGCATGAATTGATAGTTTTCTAGTTTGTTTAGAATAAACAGAAGAACTGGGTATAACCAGTTCTTCTGTATAACCAGTGTTGAGGCTGTACTTAGGCTATTAGTTCATGTAAATCTATAGTCTTTATACCAATAGTAGTTTTTTTATGTGTTAAGTGGGAGGAGAGGGGCACTTCAAGTGTGGTCACCCTGGGACACCATACTGTGTTAATCCGGGTCCACCCTAAAGTAACTGAAGATGAATGGCATTCATTATGCACCTTGTCATGTGTGTTTACTAACAGTTCGGGATTATGTTGATTATGTTGTGAAATGAGGATAATAATGTTCCAATAATTAGAATCCAGTGTGTGAACAAACTCTCATTAACCACACAGAGGTCCTCCAACTGGAATGATTCCTCTGTGGAAAAGGTGCTATGGGACTCTGTTGCACTCCATCTTCTCTGCTATGGATCAGTGAGTGTATCCCAGTCCCAGACTCCTTTCCTTTTCCTCTCCTCCTCCTCCTCCTCCTCCTCCCTCACACAGCAGCACTCCCTACCGATTTATTTGCATTATTCAAAACAGCGGAGTAGGCACCAAAAAGTTCAAATGAGGGGTACCAGCACCCTTTAATGGCTCATTTGCTTACCTTGAAAGTTCCCAGCTGACAGGTAGAGCCAGGTGAGTGCTGGGATGAAGAGCAGGGCGAGGGAGGCCGCCAGGAACTTCCTGCGCCCGCGACACATTCCCAGCATCCTCTGGGCCAAAGCAAATGGAAAGAGAGGTGAAGTGACCTCTATGTGGGCAGCAGCTGTTGTCCAGGGTGATTCATGGCACTAACTAAGAGAAAGGGGAGGGGGAGAAGAAGCAAAAACTAGGTTAAAGAGGGAACAGGGAGCAGCAATGCAAACACTGTATAAATGTTATCAAAGGTCCAAATACGGCTTCAGTTGTTCCCTAGTGCAGGTAGGGCAGATTCATCAGTGAAACATCTAAGTGAAAGGAAAGAATACAACTTCTGAATAATTCACTCGTTCTGTATGGCTGGCAATTATGATTCTTTCTATGCTTGAATTCAGAGCAAAAAAAAAAAAAAGATGAGCAAAGACACAGAATTACAGAAGCTCTTTGAGTTTTGAAAAGGTTGAAGATGAGTGGGAGGGAGGATTTTTAAGAGAGCAACTTTATATATATATATATATGTAAGCTCTGGAAATGTCAACTGCAAGCATGGTAAAGTTAAACCTATATTAACCTGTCACCAAAGTTAAAAGGATCTGTGCATTATTAAAATTTGTCATTCGTATACAGCGCAAATCTGGCTTTGATAATCTGGAGCAATTTTGGTCAATTTCTAGTGTAATGTAGAGCAAACAATATAGAAGACTCATTATATGATATTAGTCTAAATCCTCTTTCCATTACAACCACATTTGTCCAATTACCCGGTTGACCTCAGTCGATTTTTAATCTTCACAAGAGACCGCCCAGGGATGAGGCACAATACCTCTGGCTGGCAGAGTAGAAGCTGGCACGTACACAAGCCAGGAGGCCAATTATCATAGTGTCACCCACTACAATGCAGGAGAGGGTGCGGTTTACAAAAATGTTGAAGTATTTATTTCCATCAGGGTTGCCGATGCTTGAATTGAATCTCTCGGGGCTTTTATTGTTGCCTTGGCAGTGTGAAGCGTTAGGAGTCTGACTGGGTTAAATGAGGCTAGGGGAGATTTAAGCAGTCTCTTAAGTACAACAACCACAGCTTTGATAGCAGGGCTCTGTATCATTTCAATAGTTCCTTAGCCTTTGACCCCTGACTAATATTAGCTCTCCAATGGATAACGTAATCTTCATTGCTAATGCAACACTGAAGCCATCTATTACCATATGCAAGTGTGATGTCAGGCTAGAAAGCAAACACAGCCAATCAGGACAGGATGTAGAGAGAAACAGGGTCATCTCCCAGCATGTGAACACAGAAGCTGAGATTCAGGATCAGTTCGACTTGTAGGTTCACATAAAGGTCATAAAGATACACTAAATTATAGATACTGGCCTTTTATTAAATATCAGACATCAGCAAGTCAGTGCCGTCCACCTCTGATATGATGGAGGAGCTTCCCTGATCACAGCTGAAGAAATTTTATGTTCTTTCTACATTTCATTTATTCAGTTCAGTGTTCTTCGTAAATTAAATCTCAACTTAAAAGGCATTATGCACCTTCGAGTTTTTCCACCACTCAATAGGTGAGCGGTCACCTGCTTTAAAGGATACTTTTAATAGTCATATGTTAGAAGTCCAATATTATTTTTCCTACCGTTTATCGGGCCAATGGATTCTATTCATTCCTGTGCGATATGAAAATTAACTGTCTGAGACTTCAAATGTTCTCCATACCAATATCCCATCACCATAATAAAGACATCCTCATTAGTTTTCATAAAAGAAGCAGCAATGTCGTGTTTTGGTGACTTGAAATTAGGCGGAATGATTTGAACGAAACTGAAAGTCTTCCTGGTGGTGAATTCAGGGAGCGTCATTTTCAACTGACTAACAGCATCAAATTCACAAGTTGCTGTCGGTAAACCTAACCCAGAAGACAATAAGCACCAATGCCATGAAGATATCGAGATTATGATGATATTCTGAATTTGAGAGTTTTTAATCAAAGCGGTCATAAGTGTGACGTAAACTTGCTAATTTGTTTTCCCACATTTTGAAAGTACAGAAATGTACAGCTCCCCTCTGACCTCAGAAGCTGAAAGCAAGGTATAGCAAGAGCTGCAAAAAGTTTGGAAATTATGTCGGATCTCAAGTTTGACAATGAAGAGCTCCACAGAGAAGAGAAGACAATGACAAAATAATAATAATAATAATAATGATAATAATAATAATGTTCCGTTTGGTAGCAACACAGCAATAAAAAGAGGAACAAGAAGGAAAAAATGACCAAGTTATGCTGCCAATTTTCCTCTCTAAAAAGCTAGGTCTCTCCACCGGAAAATAGCCCCAAGGGAAATTCACATTTGAAAATAAAGAATTATATTATATATATTTGGATTATATGTTGTGAAAATTGTGAAATTTTGAATGTGAAACATTCAAAATCACTGGTATGGTCCTTTAAAGAGCTGCCAACCATTAAAACCCTAAAAAACCCTAGAATTTCCAACAATAGAATTCTTGGCAGGGTGACAACACTGATTTCTTTGGGAATGTTTTTGGTAATATTTTGGCACTAAAATGGTCAAAACCAAACATTTAATATCTTCACAAAATATTGGCTATTAGCAGCTTCAATTCAAAGATACTGCTATTAGTCTTCAAAAATCCATATTGGTCAAACCCTGGTTCCTATTCTTTATGGAAGACAGTCCATGAAGACTTCAACTGGTGCAAGCATAAAGTTGAGCGGGTTCTCTTTAAAGCCTTGGCGAAATTTAACTGAGCAAATGCTGACTGTGCAATAAAAGTCCCCATCCTCCACCCCAATTCCCTAATTTTCCCAAACATTTGAGAGAGAATCTGAGAAGTAGAAGAGCTATGAATCACATTCAGTCTTTTCTAATCTTGCCCAACACTAAATGTAATACGATAACCATACCTCCATTCAAGTTTATAGCCATTGCTATAGATATCAACAGTGAGTCTTCCCTCATGGCTCGACAGTAAGTTAATAGAAAATGGAATTTAATATCCAGAGCTCAATAGTAAATTGCTGTGTGTTGACACTAAAAGTGATGAGCGATGATTACAGGAGCTATGGTCTATTGGTTGAAAAAGGCCATGGGGAAACGTGCTGAGAGAGCTGGATTGAACTCATCTCTCTGAAGGGTAGGCACAGCAGTGGAACAGGGAAATGCTAGGACACTTTACATTTCTGGGGATACATATACTTTACATGTAACAAACCAGGCTGACAAAAATGTTATGAAGGACAGTCAGATTAAAAAAAGTTCCAGACTAGAAACCACTGGTTGAGGAGAGATAAGAGGAAGACAACTCAATGAAAAAACTTCTTCCTTGTTGCTGTATTTCAACAAATATAACTAAAAATAGAGTGGAATCACTTTAAATTGCAAATATATGCAAAATAACAAAGGCACATGAACAAGTTAAGACTCACACTATAGGCTATATAATTTATGCAGCTAAAAGCTACATGTTTCATGCTTCCTCAAGCAGCACTGAAATAACCATTTAGAAATTCCCTAGAAACAAAAAAGGGAAAAGTAAGTGATGCAAGAACACCTGAAAAGGGTCTAGTGATTGGTCATTTTTACATCAAGATCATGGAAATTGTAGAATGTCAGGAATGAACATTACTGTCCTGGGGTACTTTTAATTTGGTCTATTGACATCTGGTGTTTCACAATTACCAATTACCATTATTCAGCATTTGGATTACTTAAGCCATGTGGGTAGCGCATGATCACTCTTTAGATGAAATGAAACTTTTATGATCCCTCTGGAGAGAGCACATCATTTCAGCTGCAAAAGTAATAGGATTCAGGAGAGGGACCAACCTTTCCACAAAGTTGCACGGTGTTGTGTGGAACCATACGGAAGTTACTTGCATTTTTATGTGAAGCCACGTGTGCTGCAACACCCTTTTTCCCTTTCCACAAAGTTCCATGCAATCAAACAGACAGCCAAACAGAATGAGGCAAAAACATGATCTCTGTCCAACTCCGCTGGTGGAGATAATAAGCAGGTCGACAGAAAATAAGCAATACAAGACATAACGAAAGAGTGTATGAGCTACTAAGTCTGACGCCTGGTACAAACATAGAGACATTTGAAGAGTTTTCCTTTTTGTTGCTGTACTGTACAGTGGTTGAAGTTGTGTGGTGGATCCCTGGATTACTACAGCTCCTGAACATCAATAACAAGCAATAACCCAAAATGATCGATCTTAGAGGTTAAAAACATTATAAGTGCAATTCTACAAACGTTCCTAAATTTCTACAAGCATTTCCTAACACAGCACTAAGCAAGAATGTGCACCAGGCAAACAAAGCTCATCATAACCACCCCTCACATTGCTAGCCATGGTTCTGAAAGGGTTTCTGAATTGATGTTATGACACAAGCAAATGTCTGCAAGCCATGCTATATATTACAAACACATACAATACTAATCAGAAATTTAACAACACAATAGAAGCATTTCACATTTTTGGAATGAATGCACAAAGAAGGCCAGGCCTCCTTTATGAAAATACTGTGTTGCTTGTTGGAGCTTCCATGTTATTGCTGCATATTAAACTATGTGAACTATGTGTTGTTTGAGGCAGAAGTTGCCCTTCAACTAAAAACATCTGTGACTGCTATTAAATACTTCCCAAATGAGAGTGGCACTAACTGGATATTCTCTAACAAAGACACACAAAGAAGAGATAAATCAATATATCACCCAGCCCTAAACAAGGAGCATATTTTTTAAGACCTCGCTCCGCTTAGGCCACTCTGCTCCACCCAGAACCACCCTACTTCTTCACACCACATGTAACTCACTGTATGTTAACATTAAGATCACAGATAAGCAACCAGCTGCTAAATTCAAAATGGAAGTTGCTAAATATTTCACTGTGTTTCAGCTATTTCATATTTTCAATATTTCATCAGGCTGCTCCTAAAGATAAATGTTGATGAAGACCATTGTTCTCTGCAGGCAGAATCTCAGTTTAGGTCAGTCTTGTGCTTTGGCAGTAGTCTTATTTTTGCTGAGTCAATATAAAGAAACATTTATGCCTCTGTGTGTTCTCAGACAACTATCTCTTCATTACAAGTTCATGAACACCTGTGCAAGGAAGGCTTTGAATTGATAGAACCAACCAAGATCTATAAACAAATACAAATGAACGTCATTATCAAAAGTAGGCCATTATTACTACTGGATTTAAACAACTGATGTGAAACACAATTAATCCAAGTCAAAGCAGAGCAGCTTAGGCAAGAAGTGGTTGAGTGATACTGGAGCTGAGTGGCGGCTTTGGACCTGGAGCGGTGGAGTGGAGCATGCACATGTGGGCGAAATACTGAGTGGAATTTCAACCCGCTCCACTCCACTCAGATGCTCTGCTGTGGACTACTTTGAATGTTACACACAAAGAGAATGAGGACAGTTTTATCAGTGCTATACTGTGACATTTGTTATATTCATTTTGAGATCCTGCTCTTATGCTAGCAGTGCAGTTGTGCTAATGACTGGTTGGTACCAGCACCACCAGCTGGACAAGAGTAAAGACAGTGCACTACAATAGTTTTGAAGAACTGTCAGCGTTTTTAAAAGGGCTTTATATCCATCTCAAATGTGATTCCACATGGTTGGTTAAGGGGCCTTTTCCATTTCAATTCCCCTTGTACATTTCAGAAGGTCTAAATCTCTGTTGTGAATTAGAGAGTCTTCTGCAAACGGTCGCAATTTCCAAAACATTTTTTTATGGTCAAGTGAGAGGTAGCATTGTATTGACGTTTTTGTAATGGAAACACAACTACAAATACATGTCACAAGTGGAGCAGAATTTCACCAAATGCTTTGAGGCTTCCTTCATGAAAGTGCTGTTTCATGCTCTTTTGTTGTTTTGTGTGTTTTCAGTTGGAATAAATTTTCACTGTTTGCATTTAAAGAGCTTCCTATCTTTCATTTTGTTCATTCTGGCCCTTTCTGGAGGCCCTTTTCCCACTGTCTTCTAAATGCACTTCAATAACCTGCAGTCAATTTCCACAAGCCCCATCTCCGATTCTACATAATTTTATGGTGACAGAGCTGTGTGCTGCATGTTCACTCTGGAGAGCTGACCCTGACAGGTCTGTCCTGTCTGGGACCAGGATGGCGCTTCAGCGACAGGTTCACTGGCCCATGTCTACACTCCCAGTTAGACCAGTGGCAGCACAGCAGCACGCTGTCTTTCAAAGGGAGATGTGGCCGGGTCCTGCCAGGTAATGAGGATTCATGACACCCTGTGGGTGAGCAAGCTGACACCAATCTCTGGGATGAAAGAGGTGCTGGCGACAGGGGAGGAAACTCCACTCTCCTCTACTGACAGATCCTGTGCATCCTCCACTCTGCTGTACTGGCAGAGTGGAGGACGAGTGCAGCAAGCTAAGTAGGAAAGCACCTATCAGGTTATTTGGGGCCAATCCTGATTCCTCTTACAAGTAATCTGCAGTGCAGCTCATTAAGAATGAGAACACAATCCAAACCAACTGCAGGCAATGATCCAAAAACAATGTTTAATAAGTTTTAAAGAGACAGATGTTGACATCTGATAGCCAGAATTACTCACGCTTGGAAAGCTAGTACAACAAAATAAACCAAGGTCAAACCTCAGTCCAGACTGATGCTTAAATTCATCAAGCCTATGTCTTCATATGTTTTCAACTGGTTTGAGTACTAGTAAAGGTAAATTATCTCTTACCTGGTGGGAAGACAGGTTACCAAAACTCAGTAAACAACTTACTTATGAGTCTGTGTGGCTTTTGTTTATGAGCCTGGTTCACTTGTAGTCACAGTGTGAACCTAAATTAACCAAATAGAGAAGTACTACAAATCAAACTGCTGATTAAGACCAAACAAAAAACTCTACAGCAGGCTTGTCCTGGACATGATTAAGTGGTACAGTAGTGTCTTCAGCCAAACAGAAATCAGTTCTCAGTCTTTAGTTTTAAACTCAGGTGACCATTGGACGTCTAAATAACACAATTTCATAACAAAGATTTTATTATATGCAGATGCAATCTTGGAGAGAATCAAGCAATCAAGGGACATGTAAAGTACAAGCAAATGAGCAGTATTGCTTGTAAATTCCTTTGATCCCTTTGTGTAGGGGGGTGGGTTCACAGCTCCAAAAGTGAAATTTTTAGAGCTGAACAGATTTCAACTCTGGTGAATCATGCTGCAAGCCTGCATGTGCACGTCTTATGCACAAGCACTGAAATTTCACAGGAACAAGCTTTGCTTGCCATTCCACCTAGACAGAGCCAGAAAAAAATCCACTCACCACCATGCTGTCATAGAAAATGAATGGCTCACTTGTGATGTTGCGTACCGTCTGTTTGGCCCTAAACCGGTTACAACAGGCAGGTTGACAGGCCACTGTTTCCACCTCCTCACTGGCCATTAACTTCAAACCACTGCTAAATATTGCATATTTACTGTACTCTTCGGAGGCTTTCGTGAAAATCGATTACATGAAAAAATACAAAGTACTTCTGGTGTTGTGAATAAAGTTGCACACCAGACAAATTTTATATATAGCTCTCCACAGTAAACCACTTCAAAGACAGATAGCAGCTGAATTTCAGTAAAGGATTATGCCTTATTTATGTGGATGATGGAACCTAGGTAATTACACCTTAACCTTTTAACAGCCATTTAGAAAATAAATGAGAATGTAGACATTAGTGTGAATTTATATTGTAAGGAAGATGAAGTGAGAGGTTTATGAACAGTAAATCATCATTTGTAAGAGGAGAAAGTTAAACTGGTGTCTTTGAACTCATCTCAAAAGACACAAACCAATAGAATGACACAAAGGGAGATGGATGAATTGAATGTCCTCTGAAAGGCTGCTTTGTCTGCACAATAGAGTGGACAGGCCTGGCTCAAAATGGAGCTCCAGCAGAATTATTAAAGCACTTTGAGCACTGGCAGTGTATGCCAACACTACAGGGCCAAGCTAATTAGATGAGTGGGCATCTTCTGTGGCACAGGGCATACTGAACTGATAGTTACATCAAGAAAGTTATTTGGTTAGAGGGCTTGTATGGTCCAAATCAATCCAGAGATGCGGCCAGTTTTCACCTATACAGATACGTGATGCGTGAATCATAACCACACACTGATTACACGCTGAAATTCTTTAATAACCACAAATATCATTAACAGCTTGGATAAGTAATAAATACAAGGCATACCAACTACAACAACAGCAGCATTTCACATTTGCTACACATCACTAGACATTTTGTAGAAACCATGGCACAGTAACAGTATTTACTCTCAAGATCTAATCTGAACTCATAATGCTTCACACAACTGGAAAAATAAACATCTACTCGAATGCGCCTTCATCTGGCATATCAGTGGGTGGTTTTGCCTGTCAAAATTTCAGACTTTTTTTTTTTATTTCCATTCCAACTATTTCTCAGAAATCTAACATCCAGAGCTGCTCCTATAAACAGGTCACTGGAGAGGAGAAACGGTGCCCTAAACTGGAACAGAAAGCACATCTCCAACTGAGCATGTATACTGCCTGGAACACTTCGATCAAACACAATTTTGACTTTGATTTTCTAAAGCAATTCCCTGTGAACTGAAGGGAGACTATACAGTACAATAAAGGCTGCTTCACACTCCCAGTGTGACACATCTCGCTCTCTGTTGATGGTGAAGCAGGGATTGGCATGTTTCATGGCAAGCACACATATAGTGTTGCATTTTAATGTATTTTTCCGAGAGAGAAACATTAAAGCATGGACTCAATAGAATTGTGCTTGCATGCTACAGCAGATGTTGCCTGTGTAAGGGATGTGCTCCACAACTCAGCATGGGAGTGGAACTGATGCTGGTGTATCAGAGAAGCATGATGAATATGAGGTTTAAACAAAGGACACATACATCTCAAACCACGCTGGCTGAGAGATCCAGTGAATGGAATACCCAGAAATGTGCAAAGGGCTTCTCATTTTTTGTTTAATTATTTGATTTATTTGCCTTTTGTTTTCATTTTTCTATTTTCTTTTGGCTCTTTTATTATTATTTAGTCTTTTTTTGATTGAGGACTGTCACAAAATGTTGAAAGCAAAATCTTTTCAAATGAATAAATAAATACTATGGATAAACTTGTTCCTCTAATTGCTTCATTATAGGCCAAAACAAAGCAGCATGGATGAGTGTGTATTGACCTGTACTTGGAATGGGTGCAGGTATTCTTAAAAAAAAAAAAAAAAAAAAAAAAAAAAAATCCCTATTTGTGCATTTTTACCTTTCTAAGATGATTTAAGACACTGATGGATGAGCATAATTCCAGAAAGTTCCCGCTTAGCCCAAAATGGTCTAACCAAGACCACGGTATCAAGATAAATGAGCCTTGGCACACATTCCTTTTCCCTTAAAAAATATTCCTGGAGTCTGCAGTGGCACAGCTCATCACTCAGCAGAGGTCAACATTTGGTCCTGTCCAATATCTTAAGAAAGACTCCTCTAAATTTAGCCGTCCACCTACCGTACGGCAACTCTGGATGACAGCTGACACTATTTGAATTTGAAGCCTAGTAATGAGTGCATAACGTGCATTAGGAAGCACGCTACAAAATCCTCTGGTGTAAGAAATCTTTTCTGCTAGGGAGAACAGTGACACCGCGCCTCGGAACGGTTTATTAAACCTGTCACTTCTGGTTTGATCCCAGATTGCCCTTAACATTGAGCTATGGGAGCGTCTCATAACTCTCCTTTGAAGTAGTGACATGTGAGGCAGACTGTGCCCTCCACCATCAACTATGTCCATATTTCTGAGGAGGACAAAAGGGAGCAACTCTCCATCAGCTCTCAGACCTGAACAGAAGAGATGATGAGAATGCATTCGGTGCAGCTGAGTGCACATATTACGGCCATGCAGTCAGGCAGAAGCACAAAGGTGAAGAGCTGCCCCTGGTCTATCTAGAGGCCAGCAGCGAGAAGAATCTCTCTCTCTACATGATAATCAAGACTAGCCACAGGTCAAAACAGTAGACAATTATCCTGACAGCAGCACGGGGTGTTCTCTGGACTAAATGGGTCCCTGCTTTACCCGAAGAAAAAAAGAAACATATTGATTGTGGAGGGGGAGTTACTTTCCATTTCATTATGTTACCTTAGCTCTGTACTAATTAGCATTCTGTCAGAATAGGGAGGGACTTCTGCACTTCTGCCATGGAAAGGAAGACCTATGTAGGTCACTGGAGCACTATGAGCACCTAAAGGCGTTTAAAGGTTAAAATTCAATCAAATCCTCAGTAGCAAGGTTCAGACCATGATGGGTGCAACCTACTTTTCATGCAAATCAGCTTACTCTGCTGAGGATGTCTACCTCTGAGGTGATTCCTCGTGCACTAATAAGATTTCACATTACCTCAAACCAGAGATTGAAAGATACCATGAGTCACAATAATTAGTGGCTTCATTAATTAAGGAGGAGGCCTAACCTAGGACCCTCCACCCCACAGCACCGCAGCTTATCACAGGCTACACATCCTACTTCACACTCCTATAAAATCAATAATGAAATCACTACTCTACCAGAATCCTACCTGCACAGCTCTAAAAGAAAACAATGCAATCATTTTGGATATGAGGAGTCATGTTTGTATGTTACAGTGTGTACTTATGTCTTTCTTGAAGCCAGTCAGTGGGTTTATATGCATTTTAGAAGTATTAAAACATAAATTAACTTCTTCATGTAAATGCTTTCGTCTGCCTGAAATCCTCCCAAGTTGATTTTTTCAAAGTTGGACTAACACACCTAGATAATGCGTTTGGGGATCGATTTACTACAGCATGTAAAGGCTTCAATCGGCCAGCAATTGGCCGAGGCATTCTGCGCATGTTCCGATGGTTAGAGGTCACACACCACAGGTGTGATACCTGGAAGTCTAAGGCAAAGCCAAGGCAGTATCATGGAGAATGCTAAGGCTAAAATCAATGTGCATCTTTGGACAGATGAGGAGACAGACTTCATGTTGTTGCAGCTGAAGGAGTTGAAACAAGGAACGGCAAACCTTTTTAATTACCCACTGTTTCGTTCTGCTACGTGACGCAAAAGCCAAAGAAAGTCTTCTTCTTATCAACTGGAACAAAGTCTTCATCAGACACTGACACAGGCTACTTGCATCAGTGAGCGGTTTCTTTGACTGAGTCATATATACTGAGACAACAACACAGTCCAGTTAAATCTATCTTTGGCCTAACTGAGCTTAAGACTTTAGTTCGATTGCAACTGTCCATGTAAACCTACTGTCTCCTATATCTCCAACTCAAATGAAGTTCCCATTTCAAGTGCCTCGAAAGCTCAGAAAATGGTTATACTGTTACATTTATTTGCGTAAGTCTCCTCACCTGAGTAAATCTCACTAATAGTTTTAACAGGCAATTCTAGTTCTGTCTACATGGTTAGCCCTCACTAACCAACCATTCAAAGCTACACTTGGCATACTATATAGCTCCCATTCATATAAACCCTGCACTGCAGTACATATATTTATACAACAGCTCTGAGATGAACTACTGTTTATAGTCAGGAAGGACACAGACCTTTACTAGTTTGGGTGGAACAATTAATCAAGCCCTTTGAGCTGGGGGCTAAGCAGAAGGAAAATCAGCATACTAAAACATTCATCTTCATGGTGTTTTTTTTCCTTTATCATCTTTCTCTTGCTACAAGTTCCTTGTTGCTGTCACAAGCCAAGCAGTTCCTAGTTATAGTTGAGGCAAAGTTACAATTTCAAAACTTTTGTAAATCTACACACTCCTGGTTATGGCTCCAGGCTTAGAGCATCTAGCCCCAATTTTTTTATGAGAGGAATTCTCATTACTGATTTTCTACAGAATAATAGCTTGTTGTTAGTATACAGTCTTTGCGGATATGGACAGGTTTTCATATGGCATGCCCTTTTTTTTTTATAATGAAACCCTGACAAAGCAGTATAAATAACTTTAAGACCCTGCTACTGCCTATTAGAGGAACTATGTTTAACTCTCATCCTTCTGACGGTCTTTACCCTCTCAGAGATAAGACTTTGAACATACTCCATGTCTTTTTTCTTTTTTTTTTAGTCCCCTGCCCTACTTTACTCCCTATGGCGCTTTTAGTTTGTGTGGGATGTTGTGCATGATAAAGGCAATGTCATATATTTGATTCACTTTAGGCCTTTGTTATTAAAGTCCTTGGTTCAGATTAGCAAATTAGTGGGCAAGATTGGTTTAATGAAGCTACTTACAAATCAAATAAATGTTGCAAGTCAGCGATTCTTTAGCCGACATATGCAAGCTCTGTGAGATCAAGTATCTTGTTTGGTAGAAGTTAGCCTTAATTGTCCCTGAATAGGACCCAGCTGAAGCAATGGTCTTAATGGTGCTATGGTATATTTAGCTCAGTGTATTCCATGCAGCACATGCTGCCATCTGGTTCAGACTTGAATCTAGGAAGTTAATCTCCAATTATCTGAACTTCCTTCTTTGCACTAATGTCAGCGCAAACGACCAATAACAAGGCTTTATTTCTAAAGCCACCAACTGCTCCCCCTTTTTTTTCCCTTTATCTTTCTAATCCACAAATTTCAGTTTGCTGGTTCCTAAACTCTGAGTCACCAGACTTTAAGTTCACCTCAATATAATTGAGGTGAAGTTAAGTCAATAGCCAATGTAGATTTTGGATTTTACCAAAACAGCGTAGCTTCTTTGCATGTTCATCTCAATGCAACCCAATTAAATAAACAAAATAAATTATTAAAAAAATAAGTCTTTAAATGGTCTTCTTGAAAACAGAAGTTGTTGTCCATTATCCCTTTGAGAAATTATTTTGATTAAATAAAAAGTAATTTACTCTGTTACTAGATAGTATAGTTAGTTTCTATAATACACAATTTTCTTTATGTATGATCCATTTTTGTACTATACAAAAAAATCCATAAGTTACATGCAAATGTGAGTTATTTAAAAAAAAATGGGATGACGAACACTGGGATGACAAAACCATTTATCATCAAAAATAGCATGTTAAAGCAAAACCCTCACCTACAATAAAGTGCAATGCATTGCCACAGAATGACAATCACCACCTTAACTGTAATCCTGCAGCCATCTGTGCAAGAGTCTTGCAAGAGGACAGAGAAAAGCACTTTTCAAAGCTTTTGGCTTCAAAACATCAAGTCAGAGCACATGCTTGCACCTTGAGATGTCACAGTAAGTTTGAATGAATGTACAATTTAAAAAAAAGAAGGTAAAAAAAAAAGGTCAAATGTCATAATTCATCAGCTGCTATGATTTAAGGGGGCTTCCTGCTGTCACATTTTTGACTGCTCAATGATGGAGGATGCTGGTTGCCAATGAGCAAGCGACTAGTATCATTAATACATCTCACTCTGAAGTCAGAATCAAATGAGGGAGCAGTATTAGGCTAATTATTCCGGTATTTAGCATGGTGATATGCAGTATTACCTCTTCACTAGACATTTCTGTTGGATCTCTGCTCCAATTAGCTAGCTTACTCCGCTCTGTTGAGAAAATGTGGGGTTATTATTTGTGTAAATTATAGGGCAATACAAGCTGTGCCGGAGATGTGTCCATGTTGTTGCAATTGTCAGAAGTCATAGATCACATTATACCCCTTTAAAATTTAGAAAAGTGGCAAAAAAAAATTAGAGAGCAGACTGAAATGTTGATAAGTAACCAACTGTGAGAGGAAAGCTGAACTTAATGTCAGACTCATATTATCATGACACAAACTTACTCCCTGACTGCCATTTCAATGACTATATTTACATGCACAAAATACTGTAATATGATAACTGCAAAACTCTGATTAAGACAGTAGTATGATTACACCATCTGCAAGATTCTATAAAGTGGCATTCCCCTCAAAATAGAATAACCTAAATTATGTCTGATTGGTCTCATGCCAGAAAAGTCAGAGTACTCCACATGTTCCTTCAATTACATTTTCGTAATGGCACTGCTGAAGTGACATAAACAGAATACAGTGTTTTCAGTGGTTCCTGTCTTACTCACATTACTTATCTAATGGCTTTACCGTTTGTGTGTACATGTAAACAAAGTCTGTGAAGCCAGCCTTGCTGTCCTATTTACACCTAATAGTCAAGTCAGAAATAGAAACTTTTTATTTCTAACCCCATTCCAAAGAGTAATGAAATTAATTCTAGTTTGCATTCATGAAAACAATGAAGGTTGCATGAACACAGAGAAATTATTATCAAATACCAAAAATGACAAATGCAACTTTTGCTAATACATATGCCTTTTTAAAGCATTACATCTTGTTCAGATATAACGTGTCACATCAAATTTTGAGCGTCATAACCACCTCTAAATTCTAATAAACATAAAAACAACACTGAGATGAAATAACCCAAACCCTAAATAAACAAGATAGCAGAGACTTAAAAAGAAAAACTCAAGAAATCAGCAACACAACAAAACAAACCTGGCAGATTCATCATGACTGAAATTTCCCGACAGAAGAAAGTTGGGACCTGCGGTGGGAATTCCCACAAACTGTTTGTTGTATCAAAAAACAGAACAGGCACGTCCATCAACACCAGGTCGAAGCAAGCGTCAGCGTTGAGTATTTGACAGACATGAGTAATATGAACAGATGCGCTATTTAAAGTGGAAAAGATAGAATTTACTGCTTGGTGGCCTGCATGCTGTTTGAACATGGTGTTAGTGGAAAAATATACAATCTTGAATTAATTAAGTCATAATTAAAAAACAGGTATCAGACAGTGTCATCAAATGAATGTCCTCGGCAAAAAATATTTCTTCAAGGCAAATAGTCACTCTTGGTTACTCTTGGCTGGCTTCACAGACTTTGTTTACATGCACACACAAACTGTAAAACCATCGGATCATTTCTAAATGACAATGATTCACTCGCTCCCCATCCCCTATGCATTCACGTCATGCTGCATTCACATGTTGACTTCTTTGCTTCGCAACAGTCCTAGTTGCTACATCAATCACACTTACACAATGTAAAGCAAAACACGCTATTAATTCAACATTCATGCATACAACTCCATCAACGTCCTCCTGGCATTTTCAGCTAAGGAGGGCGCTACAAGCAAGCAGCGTCACAACACATTTCAGCTACAAAGGCTAAAAAGGCCTAAACATGCAAAAGATAAAAGCAGTGTTATTATTCCGGTATTTAGTATGGTGATATATTAAGTCTTTACATGATATTTGTATTGGATCCCTGCTCTGATTAGCTAGCTTTCTCCTCTCCCTCATAGAAATGTGACCTTATTATTTATGTCAACAGGAAACTGTAAGCTGTTCTAGACACATTTTCATGTTGTTGCCAAATGCTTGGTCAATGATATAAGTCATAAATTACTTAATGCCCTTTTAACTTTACTGTTACAGTTACAGAGCTTTCACAAAGCCCAGCACATTCATACTTGCATGTTATGGAAATAAACCACCATCATCAACCACTTGTGGCATCCCACACAGCTTCTGGCAACCAATAAGCTGATGCCAAGCTGCCAATCATCAGGCTGTCAACAAAACCCTTTCCAGAGCTGCCCGACTGTGAACACACAGTCACTGCAGCCACACACAACGCTTGAAACCTCTATAATAAATATTACATTTTCATACAAAAAAGGAGCTCTCACAAATGAATTCATTAGCTGAAAAAAAGGACTAATGCAAAAGGAAATTCAATACAACAACCATTGCAGCGATCCCTACAGACCTCATTCACACTGAGCTATTGGTCCTCTTGCATGTGCACGATGCTGCATTCCAGCATATTCAATTTGCATCGAATTGCACAACACACATTTAATATATCACCCTTGACAACAGGCAAATGGTCCTCTGGTCGAGCATCAATTTGTTTCTGTGTTACCCCAGCATCCCTCTCTGTGATGTTTCAATCATCAATCTAACTGGGTTACAGAAGAAAATAGGGTCCCAGAATCCCACAATAGCTTCAGCTAATGTAATGTCACATCATCCACATCACACTGAAATTATAGACGCATTTATCAGAAGAACTTCCTGGGTCTTGTGGTCTGGCAGCAGCTTTCACAGTAGAGGAAATAAGCTGTGTCATTATAGTGAGAGGGCAATGGAGGGACAAGATCAAGAGGTCTTCAATTAGGGTTTTTCTACTGCTGCTGCACTGGTTCCATTTGCTAGTTGTAGTGGTCCTACCATGGATATAGTGCAGTTTCAGCACCCTTGGGTTTTCTGCTGGAATTGGGAATCAGGTGTAGTCCTGTTTGTTCAAGAGAGCAGCATGCAGAATGCAGTATGTCATCCTGCCAGGGCTAAATATCTTTTGTTGCCTTATGAGACGCGTGTCTCACAAGACAGTTTAGTATAAGCAAACTAGCTCCAAGCTTAACCCTGGCTTTAAGGTCTCATGACGGAAGCTCACTTCATAGCGGCCCTGATCACCATGGTAACTGAGGCTGCATATCTAACCTGCTCGATGTATTTAATTGTAATGTACTGCATGGCCACTGTGCCCTATAATGATGGGCAGAAATAAGACTACACATTTACACTACCTGCAAGAGGTTCGGTGGGTAAGTATAATGCATGTGGAGATTCACCTTTGGTTTTGTGAAACCAAAGACACCCTGACTATGTTGAACTGGTTGGTGATGCAGGCCCGAGGTCACTGCAATACCCATATCAAACCGCACTGAGAGCAACACATAAAGGAAAAAACATTCCACTCTGTGCCACTATGGGTACAGCATGGCACACATACAGTGGAACAAACCAATCAGAGACAGGCAGAAAGCTCTGGTGGTCTTCAGCTGGGTGTCACTCAGACAGAAAAGGGGCATGGTGTTTCCCCAGGCATCCAACTGGGTTAGTATCTACCCTCTGTCATAGAAATCAATAGCAAATGCCCTTGGCAGAGACATTCTTCACGGCTTTCTAGGCAACAGAGGGTCTGAGGAAGACAGCTAAAACAGAAAAAAAAAGGTTCAGGCATCACACTGAACAGAAGACTATGATAAAGGAAAAATAACTTTGACTTATCACAAGATCTGTTCATTGTAGGATTGTCAGATACATGAAGACCCAGCTGTATTGTCACTTTATACATGGCTCACACTTCTATCAAGACTAACGTCACATTTTACCACCAGCTACCTTGATAGAGACACCTGGTAAAATATGTAGATTGTAGTAGGTCAGCTACAACCTTACAAGTACAGATGATGATGATCTGGCCACTGCCCCACCACATCACTGGTTTTTGAATATGCAACCAGTGGTAAATGTATACTATTTCCACAGCTTTAGCTTGGTGCAAACTTTCTGGTGTCACAGCCGTTACTGGTTTGTAATTACACAGAGAAATGAAAAACATCTTAAGTGGCAACATAGCATGCACAAGATTGAATGTTTACAGAATTGTAATGAATCAAAGTAACTCAATAGAAAATAATGAATAACCAATTACATCTAGAGTCAGTGAGTAAGCCACCGAATAATTCTTTGTTTACTCAATAAATCAGGAACTGTGTGATGAAGAAATATTAAGGTTGTGTGACAGTTCAGGGCAAGAAGCCAAACTAAAAAAATAATTAGTCACAGGCTTCAAGCTAATTACTATATCAGTATGTGTGTTTGTAACCACTTCTTTTCAACATACTTGCACTTGTCAAAAAGACCTCATGAACTCAGATTCTAACTCTTAAAACCCTCGTCAAAATGTACTTTTGAAACCAATATGAAAATTATATGGGTCCAATTACAGGGATAGAGATGGTAGGAACTATAATCGCGGAAAACGTGTTCAGCAGTTATAGTCCCTACCATCTATAGTTCCTACCATGTAAAAACAACACGATTTAAAAAAAAATGTATTTCAAATACACGATACATTGTGTAAATTAATTAGACAGCTTTGGAGTTGCTGTAAGTTTTATCTTTTTCACTTAGACTGAGTTAGGCTAATGACTCCTGCAGACTTCAAGTCTTTATGCTAAGCTAACACAAAATGCTAACACAAAATGCTGCAGTCTGGGTAAGCCGGAAAAAGTCTAAATACTATTTCGGGGGCTTTCCACCCTGATAAGGATAAACTTCAGGGATAAACAAGCCTATTAAATATTTAAAATTTTTGTCATGAAAATGGCCAACTTTAAATATACCGGATATCAACAGTAAATATTGGGTAAATGCAAAAACGCTACTTTCAAAAACCCATACTGACTCCATATCAAACCCTAATTCATGCATACAAATAAAAGATTTTGGACAGCAATGCACAGAGATGCCTATTTGAACTCTGTAGCACAATAACACTGGAAATTTAACAGACCAGTTGCAAAGCTAACAGACCAGTTACAAATACATGCACATTTGATATGATTCGGACTGTGACGGACTGTGTAATTTAAGTTTAAGTTTAAGATGGTAGATGAGCAATTGCTTGGCCAGAGCACTATTATAAAGGAATAGGCAAAGGGTCAGACAAGTTCATAGGACTGTATTACTTACTAGCTGACCTTGACCATATTTACCACAGCTCTGTTTGCCTGCAATGCAGATTCCCTTTCACTTTCTGTCCAAATTAAAAATGAACAAATTTGTTTATCCAACATTTGGCTTGCTAATTCCTGAGTCCAAGCGCTTCTCAGAGCATGACGGCTCTTACTCCATACATATGCATTCAAACTGCACCGCTTTGTCATCACATTCACAACTCATTCCCACTAAAAATGTGCATCCTCATCAGCTGAAAACAGCTAAATAGCTTATGTTCAGCCATGTGCAAGTTCATGTTGGACACTGTTTCAACTGCTTTGACAAGTTTGTCTTGTTAAATAGTGACATTTAATGAGCCTTTCAAGTGGGTAGTGAGCCATTTCACTGTGTTCAAATATCAGTAGGTCACTGGACGCCCAACAACGTTTCATGATGACACTGGAAACTGACGCGCTGGTTTAAAACAAGACAATGCTTTGTGAGGGCAGGGCTGGAGACAGTGAATAACTAAGGCCTTGTGGCTTATAAGTGACGTTCTAGCTAAAGCGGAGAAATATATGCATTAACATTTAAATGCTCAATAAATGTTGATAGCTTGCACCAACGTCTATGTAAATACAGCAGCAAAATAAAAGTTCAGTTGACGTTTATAGTCCATAGCTGCTACCTACATTTTGTGAAATTAGGGCCTAAATATCTTTCTAATATCAGTTCAAAACAGTTTTAAAAGCTGTTTAATGTGACTTTTTACTATGCCATAACATCATATTATGAAAAATGTGTCCTTATTTGGGTTGATGTTGAACATGGTCACCTCCTGGGCATGTAAATGTGTCATATTTAGAATGGAAGACAATTTGGTTTTGACAGGAGGCACTTATGTGTGCAATAGAACATACATACAGTATACTGCTATTTAAAATGCAAAAGTGGCATTAACAGGTGTTTCATATAGTAGCATCTTTCACTGAAAACATGGATGTCTTAATCTGATAGCAGTTGTGTGTATGTGTGTACATCACAAAAGGAGTGTCTCAGAAGCAAAAATGCTTATGAGGAAAATACTGACCTCAGTGAAAGTTATCCTAATGTTACACTCACCTTGAATTAGCATTTGTCTTCAATTCTTTATACAGTCTGAATCTGCTATCCCTGGAGCAGTTTTCTGTGATAGTTTACTATGATGCCAAAAATGATGGGCGTTGTTCCAACTGAATTTAACAGCAACTACTCAAGCAGAGGATCTGAGCTGATGAATCAATATGAAATCCTACCTCACCCATATGCATTTTTGCTAACCCTCTGTTCCACAAGGATCAATCCAATGTTTCAATGTTGCGGTCATCAAAATGTCAAAGCAGAGGGTGTGTTCTTAAATCCCTACAGGGAAGAGGAGGTTGGGACTGGTTGAGTGCTGTTTGCATTCGGCATGAAACCGGGAGGCCTTCCAGCTCAGAGCCAGATGGCCGGCAATAGACTGTCAGCTCACACAGCTCGCAACATCAACCATTACAAATACATGCAGTGCTAGGTATAGTGCGTGCTATTCTGGATATGTACACTCTCCAGGAAGAGAACAGAACGTGTAATCTGTTTTCTTTCTTGGTTTTGTGTGCTTAGCCAACTGGCTAAAACTCTGTTTCAGGTTCACTGTTTTCACTGGGCATCACTTGGTTTAAACTAAACAGCATGTCTACAAGTTTCAGTAATACTTTTTAAAGCCACCTGGAATTTAAGACCAATTGGGAAAAAAAGAAAAAAATTAAGACTGTAAAACAAGCCTATATCTGATTCAATATAGCTTATGAAAGTTGCGAAAGTATAACTGGGCAGGATTAAAAAGGGACACAGGAAAATTAATTGTTACAGGACATGACGTCCAGTGGCCAGATGCATAAATGATGCATATGCACAAAACAGGCATGCCCTGTTTTCTACATAGAAATTGGTAATTTAATAATAATTAATAATTTAATAATAGAATATGCAATACCATTTGGATAGTTAAGAGGCAAAAAATAATCATGACAAAGGCATGGCCTTTTTTTAATTTTCGACCTATACAACACTATCATCATTATATTTCAATAAGTATTATATTAATTATAATTTCATTGTGCATGTATGTCAGTTTATCATAAAAAGTCAATGAGAATGTAAAAGCACTGTGTCACATTTTAGAGTCTAGTGATTCACTACTGGTGATGGTTTAGGAGCATGTATCAATTACTAGACATTTTAAGTGCTATAAATAGGTACAGCCATGCATGATAATTATACATAATGACAGCAGCAGCTTCAGCACTGTTGGAGAATCTTGCCAATGCAAGAATGACAGTATTTAGAGACCATTCTGATAGACGAGCACTCAGCTCTCCTCCACCTGTAGCTCCTAAACATGGACTGTGTGCACTGTAGTCACACAATTTCTTTTTCACCTTCACAAGCTCAGACCCGGCCCAATTAATGACTTCAGTAACTTTTTGCACATATTTTATCTTGTTGGTGATGTCAGTGCTATGGCCTCCAAGCAAAATGGCTCAATCTCACCAGCCACCATTTCAATCTCACATTCAGTGAAATTGTGCTGCTTCTTTGTCGTCCTTTTCATTGCCTTTGGTAAAGACTGAAAGAGCAGCAACAGCTATGCAATGCAGGTTAATTAGGGGTGTGTCACCTCAGTTCATGGCAAACTGAGGGAATGACCATTAGCTTGTGCATGTGTGCACAATTCCATGATGACTGAGATGTATAAAACTAATTTTAACACATGGCATTATAAATCTGACACAAACAGAATTTTGGTAATGAATCTACAGATTATGCATCTGGCCCCAGCTGTGCGATACATTCTGTACTACTAATCCTGTTCTGTAGTAATCTCCACTCTTAGATACAGCTCAAATAAACCTGCCATTGCATGGTGAAAAATAACTCTAATAACTGGAATTCTGATCTGACTTTTTAAATCCTTAAATTCAGATAATCTATTAGAAAGACTTAGGTGCAATTCTTTACAGTTTAGCTAACACTAGACTGCTGAATGGCCTTGATATTTGATGCCAAAGGCTTAACAGTGATGTGACTGAAGCAAGTAAGGAAGATGAAGCCACACAGGTTTAGTCTAGAAATGACTGACCTTGCTCATTGATAATGCTAACTTCTCATTTCATCCACCATATTGTATGCTAATCCATCAGTACAACACTGGTGAAAAATAAGTAATTAATCAGGGTTAATTGGAAATGTGTGATAGCATGTCCCTCACTGGATTTATCGTACTCACCAGATTTGTATCACGGCACTTTAGTCATTTCATTTAAACAGGAGGGGCCATCAAAGGGCATACACAGAATGTAATCACACCATGGGATTGCCTTTGCATTCTGATGATACAAACATTAAATTGAGCAGATAGTGGCCCCATTATAATTCAAAGTGATCTCGGGGTAGGTGGGAGACCTCTTCTCATTGGACTGTATTTTAAATTTGCGTGTTATATGTTTTTTTTATTAGTATTATTATTATTTTCTCATTACTCAGATGCACTGATCTACATTCGATTAACTTTTACACTCTAGATGTGGTTTTATCAATCAGAGCAGTCTTCCATGCATTTTATATTGCATGCCACATCACAGAAAGACTGATTATAATTTTTAGCAGCAAATTTTGACAGATTGCAATTTCATTGTTATGCATTCAAAGCAACCAGCCCACACATTAACATGTTACACTATACATCATGCTGTATTCTGTGTGTATAACAAACATTCCTCAAAGTCAGCTATCACAAATTTAAGGTACACTGCTCATCTTTTTTCTTAGTCTTTAGGCCTATTTCTAGTTTGTCCCATTAAATCCACCTTTTCTGAAATATAGCTAAAGGGTCTTGTAATTACCTGATCAAAAGAAATGAATGCAAATTGAAGTCATTATCCTCTATTTATCGAACAAAGGACAATAAAAAATAAATGAACTCCATTTTCATTTTCTCCCACATTGCACGACAGAGTGTTCTCCTCTGGTGTATCACTGAACTCTGATGTTTCTGGAGCTAATATGAATGAACCTGAATTTTAAAACCTTTGGCTTCTCAACAAATTTTTAAGTCACTCATAATTCTCACATGTATCTGTTCTTAGTAAGACATTATGTTCTTCGTTTGGGTTTACACCAAAAATCCCCAACAGTTTTTCACTCCACTGGCAGACAGGAGTGAAATTGCTATGAAATTTGGTGAGCACATTCATGCTCCACAGAAGATCAATCCTACAAAATCATGGTCCTATGACTTTTCAAAATCTAGTGGGAAGATTTCATGAATGATACCCAGAGCAAGCACCATGTTTGTTTTGGTGACCCCATGACTTTTCCTTGTGCACCACCCTCAGGCCAAAATTTCAACTTGTATACAAGATATCATCAAATTCAATGAATGGGTTGGCATGTTTGTTGTGTACATCTATACTCCCCAAGGGAAGATTCCTCTTGATATTAGTGACCCTATAACCTCTCCTCTACAGCCACCTTTTGGCCAAAATGTCAAACTGATATTTTAAAGTCTACTGGGCAGACTGCCATGAAATTTGGTAGACACGTTCATGCTACACAAAACATGCACTCTGTCAACTTCATTCAGCATATCTTTAAATGTATTGTAAGGACTGCCATGTAATTTGCTGAGTGGACTTATGCTTCCCAGGGAATGAATCCTGCCAATTATACACACCCCTCTCTCCCACAACTCCCCCCATACACCACAGCCGGAGGACATCAGCAGGAAAACTTGCATGTTTTTCTTTGAAACACTTTTTTTTACCCCCAGTTTCAGTGAGTCTGCAGTCGGTCCCAAATCCAAAGAGGAGAACAGAGGATTTCGCATTTGAAGAGTTTGGTTCCAAAAAGATAGTGATCATTTAAAAAAAAAATCCACTGACATGGCTTAGTATTGAAGTTGGCAGGTATCTTAGAACATTAGCTTGTGGGAAAAAAAATTTCAGAACAGAATCATTGAAGTTTTTCCAGTATTGCCTATTGAGCTTCAGGTCCCAAATTATATTCAGAAACAGATATATAGCATTTTGGAACAGAAACCCTTCATGTGTACAATATCAGAGCCCTCATATCACAAAAAGCCTAATTTGATGTTAATTTCTTCACTCCGATATTTTGTTACTTAAAGTGGATGCAGCCAAAATGTTCATATCTGACTCTTACTCATGGATTTCACCTCATCAGCAGAGGTCAAAGGTTCTCGTATGACTTTGATTTCAGCGCTCATAAAGTAGATTTAGAGTTTGGGCTGATCTTCATGTGAGAGTCATTAACTTCCATGATGTACAAAGTGATTCAACTGTGGTGACTGCATCACCAGAAACGTTGCTGTTTGATGCTGGACTTAACAGAGAAATCAATGAAGAAGTGGACAGAACAGGGTTGTTTGCTGTTACAACAGTGGATGCTTCCCACTGAGCGGCTGCTTTGATACTCATTAATCAAAGACAAACACACATAATATCTATACACCAAGGGACAATTGTCTACAGGTTATTTACTGGTTGGATATAATTGTCTATGACCAAAACGCTTAATTCTATGCAGGTGAATTTAATAATAAAATACTAAATCCTTTTCATCAAGATAAAATAAACCCAAAGCCAAAACCCAGCAGTATTGTGGCAAAAAATGTCCATGCCTTGCCTTAAAATTCCCCAGAGCTTAAGTGCTTAAACACAGAGTTTAACATCCGTGATGACTGACTGTCTGTAATGCTGGACAGCTCCCTAGAGAGTCTCATTTTTGGAGGACTATTTCTCCTCTGAGCAGGCAGCCCGTTTTCCTTCTTCAGCTGTTTTCTGTCCTCATGCCAGCAGCATCAGGTGGAAGGATCCATTTTAACTTAAACCCAATCAGGACAAACTGGGCAAACTTCATGGCGTTGACTCTGTGGGCAGTAATAACCCGGCTCATCCTCTCCCTCCACCTTTGGCTGTAGCTGATGAAGGGAATTAAAGGAGCGGTTTTTGCCCTCGTTTCTGTACATTTGGATGATTGGGAAACGTTGCTGCACTCTCTGGGTTTAAGCACATAGGCCCATACCCAAAGTGGAATTTACGCGCAAGGACTTTTTAAGGTTAGCTTAGGAAAAGTACAAAAATCAAAATCAAAATAAACACAGAGAAAGCGTCCCACAAATCTGCTGTCGGCGAACTGTATAGGGGGTTTACAACCACAAAGGAAGACTGACAAGACAAATAACCGCGGATTAACACTCACCTGATGCAGAAAGGGGTTCAAAGTGGTGGTCTTACAGGGAAACCTTCACCCAACAAGGTCTCTGACTAGATCCCACGCTGCTGCGTCTGCCAAGCGAAGCAGTCTGTGCAACAAACACAAAAAGGAGACGGCTTTCTATAGCTCACTCAGTTGCTCTTGCGCAAAAACGAGACGGTGCCCACCGCTTACTTGTTCCATGTAGTTTCAGCTGTATCGGGGAGCTTAGCTGGGCCAGCTTGGCCTCAGCTGTTAGCGCGGGCTAACATCAACAGCAGCTGAGACGTGCGTTTCCTCGGGGCCTGGATAAAGACTTGTATGTCAGACAGGTTTCTGGCTGCGTAGCCACACAGCAGCTCTTTAGTCTCTTCACAGTCTCATTGATAGCAGCGGGGTCTGGATTTACTGTGACCAGCAGCCAGCGACACACAAGCCGGTGAAGAAAACAACAACTGCGGCGGCCTCGACAGCAAAACAACGGTGTCGGTCGGCGTTTTCCGAACCGCTGCTGTTTAAAATTCGGTTTCCATGAGTCCAGTGGCGCATATATCCCGTACAAAGAGGCGTTGCAGCGTCGTCCAGGTCCTGGTTGTGTCTGAATCTCGGCCTCAACACAGCAGCCCTTTCTTCCTGACCAGCAGCCAGCGTCCAATCGCAGCGCCTCTTCCACAGACGGACGGCGGGAAAACACGGAGCATAGCAAAGCGGACTGTGAGTCTGGACTGGACCAATGACTGAAAAAGGACAAAAAATCTCAGGACAAAAAAAATCTCATCCTCTCTGGTTACCTGTATTTTGCTGATCAGGTGACAGTTGTATAATGATGCAGCCACTGGTTATTTAGTTACTCTTTCAGTGCTGTTGTGGGTGGGTGGTACTGTGAACTCGTTGGGACTTTCATTATAATCAAATTGGACTATAGTCACTGACTGATCTTCATCTTTTACAATTAGTCGGTTTTATCTGAATGGGCGACTCACAAAAGCACAAACTCTCGTAACCCATTTTCCTTTTATTTTATTTTATTTGTTTTATTTATTTATTTATTTATTTATTGTTGTCGCACTCGCACCTACAAGTTTGTCATTATGCATGTGTGTCAATAAATTGATTACTCTTTCCAGTCAATATTTGGCAGGACTTGTCTCTTCTGACTTTTTTTTTTTTACCTTCTACTTTGTTTGTTGCGTGCACTTGCAGCAACACTGAGTCATCAGAACCCCCACAGCCTCATGCCACACTTTCACATATTCACTGCATATGAATTACCTGCGATACAGAGGTGCTCTGCATAACATGTAGCAGAGAGGGAAAAATACACACACACACACACACACACACACAATTTCCACAATTTCCATCAGAGAGGAATTGCCCATAGGCCTGCCCATATCTGAGACAGACCTATTCCCAAGAGACCCTGTATTACATGAACTGTGTATGGCAGCTCAGATCGGGTTAAGGGTCAAGCCGGGCATATAAGAGTCATACTTTTGCTTGACTTTAGCTGCTTTTTGGAGGCATAGTTCACCAATTTGAAAAGTTGAACTGATGATCCTTTTTTATTTTATTTTTTAAAGAATAACGTATGGATCCAAAAAAAATTCTGCCATGAGAGCTTGAGTTTGCGCTCTATAGTGACATTAAGATGGGTTACTCAAACCTCTGGTCACATTTCAACAGTTGTGTTTCAGTCCCACTCTGTTTTATCTTGCTTAGCTCATCAGCCCTCAGCCATCATAAATCATAATTTTGGGGCATGAAAGAATATTTAGTCAAATTTATATTCTCAATGGCTGTCTGTCAAAAGTCACTATGGAACATAATAACTGTTAGCACAGTAGGACAAAGCAGTCTTGAAGAAAGACGCATTTAACAGCTAGGTCATGAAAGTAAAGAGAATATCATTGGCTGGAACATACAATGGGATTGTCTATGATAAACCAGATCTTTCAGAGCATTTTCACTTCGTTGAGGAGGAACACAAGTTCTAAGTTGAGGTTTGCAGAATTGGTTTGTATTGTATGTGGAACTGCAGAGAGCATATTTCAAAAAAGGTGATAGTCTGTGAGGACATCACAAAATATCTATGGCTTCTACTCACACTCTTCAAGGCTGTTGAAGAGTTGGTTCCCACTTTACCTTATAGGTAGAATGCTATATTTTGTAACTGATGAACCAAATTATATAATGATGTTCACCCAGTACAGTGTTACATATTATATAAAACAGCTTCTGCATAATAGTACCTCGGTGAATTCAACTTGACAGTAATGACAACCATATAAACTGACAGTAACTGTGAATAGAATGACTGAAGACTGTTGAAATGTGAACACTAATAATTCAAGTGCAGGTGAGTCATTGCCCTGACGCTCTTTACATTGCATCATGTTCCTGCATCACTTCAATGTTTTATCCAATCTCTATGAGGTTAAATGTAACTCTCTTCTTAGCAGCTAGCGCACAAGGTCCTTTTTAACTGAAGTCAACATTTACAGATGATTCCACAGGGTGCAAGAGTAATTCTGCTGGCTGTGGGTTATGCGGCAATGACCTCAAAGCCGTGGCAGTTGGATCACTTGTGGCAGGCTGCTTTAAAGCTGTGGCGTTTGTCTTCAAAGCCCTCAGCAGGGAGCCAGTCTCTGAGCTGCACCGCTGGCTGGCAGGGTCTCAGGACTCCCTAACCCCGGGAATCCTTGAGGGATATCCACCCATCCTTCTCTCTGCTTCACCTCACTCCCTTACATACCACACATATCACTCTCTATCCTACTAACGTGCCTCTCGGATGCACTAAAATATGTTTATATATTGTAGCTTTGAAAAAATACCGAAGATTATTTTTGGATGAGGACTCCATCTGAGCAGCCAATCATGACAATCCTCCCCGCAGACCTGCAGAAGAAACCGTTGCGCTTGATCTCTGCCTCAGACATGAAGCCCCATGGGAATGCTAAGGCAGATGTGGCATGTTTTGAATATGTCATTTTGATGTGTTTGTCACCCAGTCGGTAATCCGGTCAATTAGTGCCTAACCTTGTCTGCACCAACTGTGCCCTCACACAGCAAGCAACAGAATCAACAAGTCACTGGCAGTCCCTTCATTTCCCATAGAGCCGAGTGACACTGATCTATAACAACTGGACTGCTGATTCTTTATAAAATTAATTCGTTATAGTCACTAAATCTATAACCTTTAGCTCTGTCAAACTCGATTGAAGTTTTTACCTTTAAAGGAATACTCCAACGTTTGAGCCAAATACCCTTTTTCCGACTTCCCCAGACTGAGACAAGATACCATTTTCACCTCTGTGCATCCACTGGTTTGGTTCCAATAGTTAGCATTTCATGTTAACTTAGTGAAAAGACTTGAAGTCTACAGGAGTCATTAGCCTAGCTAAAAATTTCCAAGACCCGTGTTTCAAATACACATAATACATTGTGTAAATAAGACAGCTTCAGAGTTGCTCTAAGTTCTTTTTTTTCCTTTGACAGAGCTAGGCTATGGTTCCTATGCTACCCACAGGAACCAAACTATAGAAGTACAGAGGTGAAAATAATAGCTAACATCTTGTCTCAGTCTGAGTGAGTCGGAAAAAGGGTATTTTGCCCAAATTGTTGGAGTATTCCTTTAAATGATTTCCATTCCCTATAAGCATTATTGAAGGAAATTAAAAAATAGATGTTGGCTTTTTAGTTTACCTTATTATTAACAGACAGGTAAGACTTGTCATCCCAGTCATTACACAGACAGAACAAAAAAAGCAGTAGTTGTAGAATAATTAATAAATTGCTCCCTTTTAGCTTGTATCAGCAAGCCTGAAATGCTAAAAGCTCTGGATTGGGCTGTAGTGGAGGGTAAACGTAAATGCTTTTTGCCCACCTCCTGAAATCTGAAGTGGCACATGCACTTTCCCCAGAGTGTTTATGCATAGTCACATGGGTTAGTACACTCAAGCCTGATTCCCCAGTGCCATATTCAGTTGCGCAAACTCTTGGACTGTTCATTTTGTCCCCTGCCTGACTGTGGACAAGTTGTGTTATTGTGTTGTGATCATGCAACAGCCATCAACACTGCACCCACATGTGACAGGTGGGGATAAAAACAAGCGCTCCCTCCGGTTCCCTAATGTTAACACAAGCACTGATTGGCGCTTACTATGTCAGGCAGAGGAGACAGGTAAGCACAATGTAGACATGGGATAGTATCTGAAATACACTGCCTCATTTACAAAACTGTTGATTAAAAGATAATGAAGTAAGTTTCTATCAGCCCTGTTGTGCAGATAAAGTTTTCCCAATCCATTTTGCTGGATCTGGATCAGTAGAAAGAACAGTTTATGTTAGCTTGTTGTTCTATTTAAAAGGAATACTCCAACGTTTTGGGCAAAATACCCTTTTTCCGACATACATCCACTGGTTCAGTTCCTATGGGTAGCATTTTGTGTTAGCACAAAGACTTGAAGCCTACAGGAGTCATTAGCCTAGCTCCCTCAAAGTGAAAAAAAAAACTTACAACAACTCTGAAGCTGTCTTACTTACTTAATTTTATTTACTTTATTTATGGAGCTGTAGGGCACTAGCTATTACATGAATTGTAGCTGTGAAAACAAACAATAAATGGTCCATTATTGGCTTTTCATCAAAGCTAAATTTAAAGGTACAGTGTGTAGGATTTTAATTAAGTTGAAGACAGAAATGGTATATAATATTCATAAATTTGCTTTTTATTACTATGTAAAAACCAGAAATGAAGAATCATAGTGTTTTCATAAAGTTACAATAAGTCTTTTTATCTATAAAAGGCACGGGTCCTCCTTTTATGTCGGCTGCCATCATGTGCCGCCATTTTTCTACAGTGCCTCAGATGGACAAACCAACCCAAAGTCATTTGCACAATATTCTCTTACAAGTTGCTGGCAGAAGTGGTGGTGGCACTAGCACGCCGGTTGGTAGTGAATTGCTGGATTAGTTTCCAAAGAGAAGAAAAGTGGTTGGTTAGCTGTGGCAGAGACGATTACACATCCATGGTGAGGATTATGAAGCTGCCTTACAGGTGACTGTTGGGGCAAAAAGTGCACTCAGGCTTTTTCCTCTGGTTGGGTCATGAGACTGCGGAGAATTGGATCATACATATGGATCATATCTATGGATTATACTTATACTGTGGAAATGAAAACACGATGAGGCAAAAAGAAAACAGGACAGACAACATCAGAAAACTAGAATAAATATTGGCGCAGCTTTTATGTCATGGAAATCACTGAAGATGGCCAAAGGTTTTCAGAGCGACGCAAAAGTTGTGTTTCCTCCTGCACAGGTAACAAGCCTTAGTAATTATCTAATGTGTTAGTTATGATAGAATGTTTGCAGTCTAAATAACTTAGTAAAATGTCAACTACATTATCTCGTCACTTGTCAATGCCATGATTTAACGTTACGTGTGCGAGATAGAGCTAAAGTAGTGAGAACAAACATTTTCAAAATTTTTTAATCAGTGCAGCGACAAGAGGTTCTTCACCATACAGTCATAACTGTGCACACGAAATTTAAGCTGATAGGCCCAGTAGTTTGTGAGATTAGCCAAGGACAAACGCATAATCTCCTGGCAGCGGTAATTATTTGACTTCGTGAGCTACCGTAGCCTCAGCTGGACACGTTTGGAAAGGGGAGGGGTGGGGGGAACTGCCGTTTTGTTGCATTCTGCCTTGTAACCATTAGATGCCACCAAATCCTACACACTGGTCCTTTAAAAATCATCTTTGTTCTTCTGCAAGTATTGTGATGGTAATCCAATGACAATTTCACCATTTAGCTATAAAATGTATCATAGGGCCCGGTTGGCAATAGCAGTATGTGCCAGTTCGGTTTTGGTGTGCCACGTTGCAGTGGCAGTCTGGCTATTCTAGGCTTGCTTATTCTTGTTTTACATTAAAGCACTATGATGGTACTTTAAAGGGTGTTTCTTATCAATATCTGTCATCCACAACTGCTAGTAGGATGTATGAGAGACTTACCTTTGGGTTGATGAAATCCCTATAGCCATTCAAAGGCCGCAGGATAGATATGTACTTGCCATCTGCCATCTCTAATTAGAGGGATATGTCTCACATTTTTGTATTTTTTATTTATTTATTTTTTGTTCTAGAATTATTCACACGTCTTCCAGTGTAAGTACCTAGATTAAATCTTACACAACTAGCACTAGGCTTTTGCAAAATATGAACTTATGTGCTTTTGTCAACACTGAACTGGTCGGCTATTCCACACAGTTTATTCAATGCAAATTATCAGGCGTACAGGAGCACAGATGGTGACGTCCCGGGGACACATTGGATGCAGTCGATCACACAGCTCAACTCTGAAGTTCTCTCTCCTCTCCACATCGCTGAGCTCACTAAGGACCAGACATTCTCACCAAGGGGTGCAACAACTACATGGATCATCTGCTTCTCTCCAACAGGCCTCCCAAAAGTAGCACCAAAAGCATTGTACTTTTAATTACAACTGAGAAAGGCCTACGACTATGATGAACAAAATGACGTTTTAGAACAGAATCATGACTGCAATGGATATGGTTATATTTGAAAGTGGCAGGACAAGTTATTTTTTTGATTTCCATATTTTTGTCTGGACAGTTGAAATGGCATTATACTGCAGTCATGGAAACAGCCTTGCCTTTGTGGCATTATTGTGCAGCATGCAAACAGCCAAATATGACATTTAAAAAAAGCCTTTGTAATCATTTAAGTCATTTAAATCAAAGCAACAAAGCAACTGACAAAGTAATGAAAGCACAATTTATTGTACTACAATGTTAGAAAGCATGTGGTTATTGTGTGAATTAGTGTCTTTCAGGTTCTAGCATAAAATAGTTGGTGTGCTCAGTTGAAAAATGGAGGTGGGAATATTAATGGTGGAGGAAAAATTGACTGTATATTTATGGCAATTTTTCCGTACTGACTGTATATTTACGGTCAATTTTTTCTCCCCTCTACCATTTTTTCTTGTTGTTTTATGCCCAGCCTGTATTTGGGTCCATCCTCTATTTGTTCGCATCGACCACAAATTCTTTCAAAATGCAGTAAAATTAAATATTTGGAAAAAATAAAAAAATTTCAGCATGCCGCCACCACCACCACTTGGTCTGTGAACCCAAAAATCTACTCAACATACTCAAGTGAGCCAGTGTCATGATCTCATTATATGGCTTGCATTTGTACCTTGATTCCCCAAAACTGGGACAAAACTGGGTAAAAGTAGAACCTTCAGATTTTACATTGCTGTCTTTAGGGTGGTGCTGTACAACTCACTGCCATAAGTGGTAAGGAATAAACAAGTCAACAGTGACTGTGACATTCCCCATGAATGGTGCACGTTGCCCTGGCTGTAATTGTTTTTATTTTGTTGTATGTGTCTGTTATTGGACCAGTCAGTTTTGTCTGGTGGACATTTTGGTTCATCAAAGTTTGATGCTACAGTGTCCAAGATGGTGAGCATGAAGTTAAGGTCCCTGGCTTGTTGGTGGTGGTCCTTTTCATTGCCAAAGCCAGTGCTCAATATGAAGCTCCCCAAAGGTGCATCAAACTCAAGCCAAGCAGTGTCTGAGGCTTTGCTGCTTGAAGCTTGGGGACTTTTTGGCCTGCTTTTTGGTGCTGTGGTAAATTAATCTGGTTTCTATTCAGAAAGCCAGAACCCAGTCTCAAAATCCATCACTCTCCCAATTTTTATCCAAAAGAGGCCAGCAGAGGCTCAGAAATCACAAACGACGGATGGACAAACAGATGGAGCCCAATCCCTTCTCCGATGTTTGATGGTGGGAGACAAAAGTGGAGGAGGAGTAGCAGAGGATTGTTGTTGGTTGCATGTAGACACTAATGGGACTGAGTCAGCATGATACTGTATTAGAAACAGAAGGCCCCTGCTGGCTTCCAGCAGGACATCACAGGGCTACAGCCTCATTAGCCCAACACCCCCATGCTCAGATGTGCACAGGCCTAAGACATGTTAAAAAACATTTCATATTTCATCATTTGTCCTGTTCGGGGCTTTCATTTATTATTCACTAATGGCAGAGTGATACCAAGTCCATGTGTCAGGTATAACAGCCCAATGTCTTATTCATGATGGAAACTGTGGTGTGTGTCACAGTGAAATCTGAAAACATCCCATTGGTCTACTAATCTGTATGATTCAGTTGTTTAGATGTAGGCATAGAATCACTTGTGTTGGCTTGCATTAAAACGAGACACATGAGGTTGTATAAATACATTATGTGTTCCATAGGGCTTATTTGCAAGCACAAAATAAACTGAGTACTGTTATTTAGTGTTTATATGAGAACCATGCCCACTGTAGATATGCTGCATTCCTACCACTCATCTACTCTGGCTAATTCAATCACTCCTGCTGTAATCTGTAAAGGACAGTGCCAAGGGACTCTCACATTACCTAATGATATGCACTGGTGAAAGCTAATTCTGTAAGTGTCGATTAGCAGGAAACACAATGAGTCTGGAGAAGACATTAATAGCATACTGGCCTTGTAGTTGAGTCATTTTTTATTATGACGGTGGGTTGAGAGGCATTCTTGGTATATTTCCATCCAGCTGTGAAGTGAATTTTAAGTGTTGCAAAAAATAAAATTAGTTTCCATCAGCTGGGTGAAGAGCATAAATTGGCTTCCTGTATGTCACAAAAAAACGACCAGAAAAATGGACAGTATTTCAAGATTTGATTACTGTTGGCCTAGCTGTTTTTCTTTGGTGTGAATATATTTCATCTGAAAATGAGAAGAAAAAACTGCACTGTGCAAACTAATGATCATAGAACCATGCTGCAGACTTATACAGTACATGTTAGAAATAATATGCATTATATTCTACATTGTCATATTCTATATTCAGAGTTGCTGTAAGGTTTATTTTTTTCACTTTGAGCTAGGCTAATGACACCTGTAGACTTCAAGTCTTTATGCTAATCTAACATGAAATGCTATCCATAGGAACCGGACCACTGTGAACATACAGAGGTGAAAATGGTATCAAATATCTTGACTCAGTCTGGGTAAATCAGAAAAAGGGTATTTTGCCCAGAATGTTGAGTATTCCTTTAAGCTTTTCTGCCTCAAACAAGCTTTATTTAAAATTACTGAGGAAATTTGACCTCAATTTCCGTTCAGCTTTTCTAATTTGATCCATATACTTTGCATAAAAAGCCTCGGGTGGAAACCCAGATGGTGTTGCTGTGTTCAGGTACTAGCTCAAATAGTCACATCACATTCAATCGCCCCTGCAATGAATGAATCCTGTTTTGAGTGCCCTCTCTGAAGACACTCACTATGACCTGGACTGCTCAACAGGGATAGATGTGTTGATGATATTGTGCACTTCATGCTCTCGAGTGTATCCCCACTCCTCCACTGTACTCCCGTGGTGGTAGTGGGTTTGTAACAATTGTGCAAGGCAGTCTTACAAAAGAGGTCTGGATTTGTTAAGTGGTCTAACAGTGCTGCATGCCACGGAGAATTGGGTTGGGATGGGGGGTTGGGGGGGGGGCACGTCAGTCATGGGGCTTTAACTCAGAGTGGCAGCTTGTGACAGAAGAAT
>OMKZ01050395.1:0-30497 GCA_900302535.1 Neoniphon sammara | reverse complement strand
CTGAGGCAGAAGGCTGCAGAAAATGCCTGAGTGGAGCATCCAGCCTTAAAACTGCCAGTGTCAGAGCCAGTCAGGGCTGGTGACCACCCCCCCACACACCCCACGACCTCACCACAGAGAAGTAGACAAAAGCTGATGAGGACGAGAGAGGATCCCAACAGAAATTATAGGCATGACATCGAGAAAGTGCGCTTGACCGCTGTATGTGGAAGATACATTCCGGATTTTTTTTTTTTTTTTAACAAAAATACAAACTTATCTAGGGCAAGTTGACAAAGCGCACCTCCTCTTTTTCAGCATCAGCTTGATTCACGGTGATACAGTTCCATGCAGTTTTACTTGTATATTGAAATGAGGGTTTTGGGCATTTTCTTAACTCAAAATGCAAGTGGTATACACTTGCATTTTGAGCTCCGCGTATTACAACACATTTTGCAGCCTCAATACGGCTATATAACTCATGTTGCACTGTCAAATACAAAGAGCACTCATCTACCCTTAGAGAACATCATTTTATTGATTCACCATGGTGTAGCTGCAATGTTGCGACAGATTTTTTGCCCTTTGTAACTGTCACATGCTGTTTTAACAGGGCTGATACCCTCTAACTACAGACTTCTTGGCTTTCTGTGGCATTCAGTTTTGGTCCGTTATTTCACTTCACCAGGCACTTATCACATGGGTGGACTACCCCTTAAAGGAATACTCCAACGTTTTGGGCAAAATACCCTTTTTCCAACTTATCCTTGTTTACACAATGTATCGTGTATTACACGGTAATGAAATACACATCACTAGCAATGCTTGTTTGTCGCCACTAGGAGGCTCAAGTACTTTCTGAAAAAAGTCAGTCAGTAAATAAGTAGGTCAGTAAGTAAGTGAGTGACATACCAGTTTCTAGGCCTTTCCCCCTAGTGGAATTCCAGCAATGAAAGGAGAGGAAAAAAAAGCTTGAGGGTGTACGAAGTCCCACAGCAACGGATGCGTTACTGGGAACAGTGACTGTAATATCATTACTAAATTTGAAATTGTACTTCATTACACTACTCATTACTGAAAAATGTCATCAAGACTACTGAGTAACAAGTTCCCACCCAACAGTGCTGGTAAATGATTCAATCTAAATTAAAAATGTAACATTGCACATCCAACTGCTAAAATCCAATGCTAACTACCTAGCTAACATCAAATATCATTGACATAGCTTTTGCATGGAGAACAGTATTTTACATGGGGCAAATTAAATCTCAAGGGTGTCCATGTTTCTCCTCAGATTAATTTTTCTGAGGTTGTAATTACAGTCTACCAACTAGGAATTTCCAACTTTAAATGGAGAGCAGCAAATTCTCCTGTTGTGTGACAATATTTGAAACTAACTGCAATGAAAGAGAAGGAATTATGGGAGAATAAATTTGCAGTTAAGCTAAACTGTATAAAATGATTTAGAATACCATGATGAAGTTTTCTAGCATCAATCTAGTGACTGAACTTAGCAGCTGAAAATCTTATGGAAAAAAAAGAAAAAAAGATGGGGTGGCATCTTTTATCATATCACAGATTACAACAATCATTACCCTTGACTTAACCATACATTAACACAAAAGTCACATTCTGCATTAACGATGACTCATGTAAAATAAACAAATAAATAAATAAAATAAAAAATATGTAAATTATTGAATACACATAAAATCCATGCGCATTATGTATGTGATTCAGTTGGAAGGTCTGGTTAAGAATAGCACAAAGTCTAGTAATACAGAGAGACATTTAACATAATAAGTCCTCCTCAACATCACATGACTCCATGAACACAAATTCATAATTCATATGCTTTGGTGCTCTAAAAATGTTAATTTACCTTGAACCAAAGTCTGTCATGGCAGATTAAACAGTTATGGAGATTACACTGAAACGTCGTCATAACTCCTCATGGTGTCTTAGACCATGTGTGTGTCATGGTTGTGTTAATGGTGTGAAGAACAGCGTTGGTCTTGTATGATAATGCTGCATGGTCTAATCCTCTCAGGAGGTGGGATCATTTCATTCATCGACCTGGCTCACCAGGTCGTTGTAAAACATCAGCTTTCTATTTCAATCCCGTTTCATGTTCTGTTATGATCTCCTATTTTGTTCTGTTGTATTGTATTTTGTACTGTTGGTTTCTATTTGTTATATTATGTCGATATCTAGACTAAAAACAAATCCGGCCTCCCACACCAAGCAGATGAATGACAGCTGTTCAAACAGGAGAACAGCAGTTGATATATAGGTTATTATCACATATTCCATATAGAGATGACAGCAGAACAAAATAGAGATTTCTCTTATTCAAGAGTTATCCAAGAGGTATAAAGCATGTTGACTCTATCTCGACAATCTGGTTTGATTAAAATGAGAACACACTCAAATCAGACACAGATAGTACACTTAAATGTGGTTAAACTCATTGGCATTGATCGTAATTCAGGTGAAATCCATGGTTGCTTCTGTTTTCCTACTGAGGCAAATATCTCTTGGGGAGGAGAGGTCCCTCAGGGAGTAATTACAACCAACTCTCTCTCTCCCTCTCTCTCTCTCTCACACACACATGCATACACGCTAGCACGCTCTTCTCTTTCTCATGTGATATTAAATCAAACAGGCAGAATGAAAGCTCCCCATAGAATGGGACCAAAGACAGAGGAGGGCTTTGCTGATGTAAACAGGCCCTGGGTTCTATCCCGGAGTTTGGTTTGTGCTGCCGACGGGTGGCGAGATCAGGCGTCCAGTGGGTGAGCCGAGTAGCCTCAAACACAGGGAGATGCTGGACGTCAGCCCCCAACAACCTTTCATACATTTCACGCTAATCCCCCCCCCCCAAGGACAACAGAGAGCCAATCTGCATGGACCTACTGTTTCGTTAGCTTTGCTCCATCCTCTGATCTCAGTGTGTGGATTAATAGAAAAACTGAGACAGCTTGAGATTGACAAATGTTTGAAAAGCGGTGGGTCTTTCTCATGACTGTTTGGGGCTGGCAAGCTCTTGGTAGTGCTTAAACTATTCAGCAAATCAATCAATTAGTCTTAATGAGGCCTCAAGGGAAGCAAACTAATGTGCAATTCTTATTTGTTCTGGGGCCTCCAGCGGCCTGTTGTATTTTTGCTGACCTTTTAAAGAATTCAAAAGCATTTCAAGCGAACCCTCCGTTAACATTAGCATTTCAGAGATGTATCCTTACAAATTATGCAGATAAACTGAGAATGAATTCGGAGAGTGCCATTGCTGACCTACAAGATGGGCATGAGTACAGCTCATCACTGTCATGGTGAGAAATCATGGTTTCATTTCAGGATCATTTGGTCCCTCCAGAGACCACTACCCTGGCTTGGCTAATCATTACAGGCTTATCACAAGCTGACGAGACTGGAGACTCAGAAGTAACCGTACTGATGAGGAAATGGCATGAAATACAGACTCCATTAGTATAGTAGCCCATACCAAGCTGTGACTGTGTTTCTCTGAATGTACTTGTGGCTTTATTTCCACAGATTGGTCTAGGGTTTTGTTGCAGCAGATGCAAGTCTCCTCCAAAGTATGAGCCTTGCATTTTGGACAGAAGGTCTTCCCACAAAGAATGACTCTACAGGTCGTTTTTTCCTACCCTATAAAACAATTGACAGTAACGTTTCCTACATTAGTGCCGGTACCGGCATAAAGTGACGTAGTAGAAAGAGCGAGATGGTCTGAGTAGGGAGGAGTTCGGAGTGGATGGATAGGTCGACAAAACGCAGGACTTTCATGCGGGACTCTCGTGTTCGAGTCCCAAGTGAAGCGAGACCACTGTTTGTTTCCGGGTGTAAAGGTTCTGCTTTCGGTTTTGTTTTGTTCGTTTCTGCGTGTTTATTATTGTGAAGGTCCTTACCCTAAGCTTAACCCTAACTTTTTCCTAAACTTAACCAAGTAGTTTTGGTGCCTAAACGTAACCAAATGGCAATTGTTTTAAGAGATGTCTATGCGCGTGCTTGCTACAGCTCAAAGAAACGGTCCTGTGTGTCGTAATCTCTGAGTCACATTACAGTGTAGCAACAATTGACCTATGTGGTCGTCTGGGTTGGAGGCTGGAGGATGTGTTCTTTTGGATGGATTAGGTTTTGGGGCACTGAGCATTTCAAGATGAACATGTCTATACTTTAGCCATATTCGGAATTACATCAATGGTACGCAGTTCTATCTAGTTTGAGGGAAGTGATGTACATTTTCAAAGTGCTGCACAATTACGCACATTATCCAATGTGCATGCCTAGATTACACCTTGTGCAGCCAGCATCAAGCTCTTGCCCAAGTATACAGACTTCTTTGCTTTTGTACACAATAAACTAGTTGGTTCTAACGCAGTGTTAATACAGTGGAAAATAACATCAGTTGTCACTCTGCATCCTCACCCACAAACATCACACTGGTAGGTAGGACACCCGCATGTGTCGTCTCCTTTCCAATGCCTGAAGCATGATGTTTTTATTTGCAATAGACAAAAGCCCCTGGCTGCAATGAACATGGTGTAGTTGAGCAGAAGCATGGCTGTAATTGTTTTTGTTAAATCTGATTGTGGCAGGAAACAAATGTGCATTTGTGTGTGCTTTTAAGAAAACTCCAATTTCCATAGTTCTCTGGAAATCAAAATAATAGGTTACTATAGTTAATTATAGAGTTAATCACTTAAATTCTGCGCAAATAGAATTTGCTGGCAGCCATTACAATTGGTTGGATTACTTTTGATATGAAAAATTGTCCAAACTTGATGAAACTAGCAAGAGGAAGAGTGAATTTGATGACTGTAAGGTGAAATCTTAAAATGAGTCTCATCATTCTCATCATGTCCCAAATGGATTTATGTATACTTTCACTTTGACCAGTGGCGATTATCCTGCAGTCCAGTGAGTGGTGAGTGTCTGTGTGTGTCCTTATCCTGTCTGATTACAGCTTAAGCCTGATATGTCAATGAGAGTTGTCCAGTACAGCACAGCCAGGCCAGTTACAACCTCCCATTTACTGTTAGCCATTAGATGCTTGGTAAAAGTGCACCAAAATTCACAGACATTTTCATATGACCTTTATTCCTTGCGGCACTTGTGATGATGTTAATCCACTGGGTAAGGAAAAGAGAGTAACTACCCCTGCATACAGAGGAAATACTAGGATGGATTACATCCCACAGCCCTCACCGAGGTGTTTGGCAGACTTGATAAACTGGGACGTACATATTTAGCTCCTCATTCAGCAGGGACAGTGTCAGAGCTGAGATCAGCACTGACATGGCTTGAGTAATGGCAGCCCTGCTTTGGGCAGGAAACTCATAAAGGCTCCTTTTGCACCTTCAGTCTCTCTATAACTAGGATGGATATCTCTCTCAGTGGAATACAAACTACAGTAAGACTCATTTTCCTTCTGCAGGGAAGCAGCTCCTTGCCTCTGGATTACAGTAAATGTGTATGAAGAAAAATCAGAAATGACACATCCTAGTGAAGTAAAGCCTCTGTTATGCCTTGGATGAACTGTATAATCCCAGCTGCAGTCTCCTCAATAAACACACATGTACCCCACACTTTATTGTATGTGAACACACGCCACATTCAGCTGTGTCTGCCGGTCGTTCCATCACTGTTTATACCCATGAGGAACAACGCAATTATTTCCAGCAACAAAGAGCCGACAGATGTGTCCCTTAAGAATTCATACAATATCCCCGTGTCAACTGTGAACGAGTATATCCTTATTAAACTAATGCTGTTTTTCAACCAATGGGGAAGACTGACTAAGTATATTCTTGAGAGTGAGAGAGAGAAAACCTTGACTTTCAAAACTTTATGTCGGTAAACTACGTTGTAAAACAGCACAGGAGTCTTCATGTTGTCCACCTGATTGAAATCGCCCTTGTCATCATTTATACAACAATCACAACTCACACACACTCACAGCACAACAGAAAAAAAAATTACACCACCTCAAAGCCATAACTCAGGCTTTGGCTGGTGTTGCTCTTGATGGATAGCTGAGAAACCAGACACCTGATATATAGTTGATGTGGGAGGACATGCTTTATTTTGGGATACATATTTACATAAATGCTGTCCCTGTAGGGTAATAGTGAGTTATTATGCAGACCAATGAAACTGAGTCACCGTTGCTGCAGTACAACCCTGCAAAGTCACCTTGGCCTGGCAAGCTATAAATACAGGTAGGAGAATCATTAAGTTCCTATTTTCTTGGATTTCTGTTGACTAACATTCCAGTAGCACACAAGCTATATTTGGATTTATTAAAGATAATCCAGGGAGGTGCCAAACTGGAACTAGTATACAGCCCTCTGCATCATTTCTGCTTCACTGAGTTTAGACAGCGTTTACTTGGAATAGTACAGCCATCAATGATTGAAGCACAGCAACACTAACATGATAAAAACTGAAAAGCACACAGATTGAAACAGGAAAACAGCAAAAAAAAAAAAGCATAGAAGGCCAAGCATGTAGATTATAATCTTTTTAATTTGGACTGATTTCTGTTTGGCTGTTGCTGAGAAGATAAAGTGTCCCATGCTGAACGGAAAGCCAGTTTATAGGATTTATCCATAAACCTGACCATTTTGGGCGGCGAGATATACAGCTGCCTCCACTAAGGTCATGAGGCCATCTGCAATTTGTGCCCAAACATTCCAGATAGTCCTCAAATCAATCCTTTGATTTTGCTTCTCTATCATTTAAGCCCCTGCATTTTCACTTGCTATCAACACAGAAAGAGGCCAGGCCAATTGCAGCGCCTGGCAGGAGCCACGCTGAAAAATCTATCTCAAAGCAACCGCAGATGTCGATTAGACTTATACATTATTTACATACTCAACTTCCATGTTAACCATTTCTGGACTGAGCAGCAATGTATGCTTTTTATAAGTGAAATTATTTAAAATGTGAACATATATAAAAGTATATAAAGTTACAATTATTTATCATTTGATTGCTTTTCCACACCAAAAATACACTGTAATTGAATGATCATTTATCAATAATAAAGCATTTGCCAATAAAATGGAATTCATAAGCGTTACTGATAGCAAAATCAAGAAGCTAGTGGGAGTTGATTTGCTGGGAAACTTGAACCATGTGTGGACGGCCAACAAGGTTGTAGGCAACTTTTTGCTGTCAGTGGCCATTCCTGCACTTTCTTGTTTCCCTACAAATATGATTGCATTTTAGGCTCAGTGCCGGAATTCCTTAATTAGCAGAATGGCCATAATGATCATTTTGCTTATGTATATATTGCATTTTTAACAACTATAAAAATAAATGCATATATTGTGTTAAGATAGGTCATAAGAAATGCCACAAGGCCAAATTTAAGTTTTGAGAACTGTATAATTTAATGATAAAATAATCCAAACGAACAGCACAAGCACTACATACAAACAATATTTTTTTTCAGTTCAAATTCCAGTTTGATTAGAACAAAATGACAGTGTAGACAAAATCTATCCAACTTCAAATGAATTTTCTCACCTCTCCATTGAAGCTCTGAATTTACAAATTGCATAATAAACTTATTTGTGTCAAAAATATTTCCACAAAATGGCCAAAACCCTCAAACTCACCACATAGGAAAATGAGGATTCAAATGTTCTTCAAACTACTAAAATGTATTTAATTTGAAAACAGCCGATAGATAATTAAATAATATGTATATGACGTCATTAACAAAAAACAAAAGTGGACTTATACATTTGATCAGGATTGGGAGCTAACATCAGATGCTCACTTGTGGCTCAACTATTGGCAATCAACACAACCCTCTGTATGCAGTTCCCAAACACTACCTTATGGCACTTGTGGCAAATGTCCCTTGATTTGTTTTGCTTGCAGTTTCCCTGTACTTGGCACTGGCTTCTCTTGAGAACTGCTGCTGCGACTGGCTGTGACCAGGGACCACAAGTTGTGTGGCTTTTGCTGCCATGTGTTTGGCTCTAAGCTCTGTTGCGAGTCACAACATGAAGTTCCTCTTGTGACATATTTCCATCGATGCATTTCTTGAAAAGGATGCAAGCATTTATGGAAGCAGTTTCTGGCTTTGCCTTTTGGCCGGCGTCCATAGCAACTGTTGTGTGAACAGTGCTCAGGATGCTGACATTGTTTTATAGTTTGCCATGGTAGATGGTGAGTTTGGTATTATCACTTTTGTACTGAGCAGTGCTGCTTGATCTTTCACAGATAGGGGCAGCTCTCATTACATCTTAATTACTAAGCCAACCAGGATAAATTTCTTTGATTGTAGTGCCTTTGAAGGAAGTAAAGAAGTTGTTCGAGGTGATGTTTCCTCCTCTGCCATGGGAAGCTCAACCATTCTCAACATTACACTCTCTTAGGGCCGCTGACCTGGTCTCTGCGTCTCATCTTTGTCCAGATATGGTACACCATTCACCATGCAATTGGTCTTCATATCAGCAGCCAGCCAAAACCGTTATGTTGAACTGTTGAACTGTGTGTTGGCCCTATTCTGGGTGAAGGGCATTGGGGTTTTGCTACTTATCAACTGTAATGTCAGCACCCTGCTTGTAGGAGCAATGCTGTTCTTGCTCACTTGCTCAATTCTTTCTCACACTTACAGAGTAAGGACAATAAAGTAAGTAAGTAAGTAAGTAAGTAAGTAAGTAAGTAAAGTTTTAGTATAGCACCTTTCACAGAGCAAGGTCATAAAGTGATTCACACGAGTGAAAGTGTTAAAATAAGACCATAAAAACAAACAAATAATAAAACATAACCAACAAAAGACATTAAAAACATACAAAATTACAAACACTGGACAGCACGGGGTGAGACAAAGGCCAGTTTGAATAGATGAGTCTTCAGCTGCTTTTTCAAAGCATCAACAGAGACCACAGATCCTACGCTTATAGGAAGACCATTCCACAGTGTTGGGGCCAAAACTTCAAAGGCACCGTCACCTTTTGTTTTCAGGCGAGAGTGAGGGCCAACCAGTAAGCCCTAGTCAGAAGACCTAAGTGACCTACTGGTGATATAGGGATGGAGCAGGTCACAGATGTATGCAGGTGTCTTACCATGCAGGGCTTTGTATGTGAAAACAAGAACCTTAAAAGGAATCCTAAACTTGAAACATGTAAAGAAGATAAGATGGGTGTGATGTGAGTCATCCTGCTAGACCTGGTCAAAAGCCTTGCATCAGTGTTCTGGACCACTTGTAGACAGTCCAGAGATGACTTGCTGAGGCAGGTGATAAAGGAATTGCAGTAGTCCAGCCGGGCTGATATAAGCTAGATCATCTCTAGCTCAGGTTGTGATACAACAGGCCTGAGTTTGGCAATGTTCCTTAAATGGAAGAAACATGTGTGGGTCAGTGATAATATGTTGATCGAAGTACATAGCCCGATCAAATATAACACTGAGATTTCTGAGATTAGACCGTATGCTATGGTAGGTGGAGTCAAATCACTAAATAGATTTCGGAACATTGAAATAGAATTCGGTCCCATTGGTCACACATCAATCAACATTTCTGACATTATCTCACACACTTCAGCCAATGAGCATGCAAGAGAGCATAGCGTTATTACAATAACATGAGAGCAGGAGGTTCTGTAATAGCTTCTTTTCACCCCTCTGGAGTTGAAGGAACAAACTCGTGCCTTTACTCTTTGCTCTCAACTTGAAGCTGTTGCTGCCATGAACTCCAAGATAACAGCTCTCATTTAGACACGAGGGCACCCGGGATGTTGGATCATCATGGTTCTGAGATGCATACACTCTATCTGATCGCATCCTCTGAGGCCGATGTGAAGGTTGCTTACGTGACTTGACTCTGAAGCCTTGCTTTATATTGAGGCAGTGTTTGTGTGCCCTGGCAGCACCATCTGTGGACATTTCTACTGGGGGAAAATATCAGTGAAAGGGTCAGGGATGGAGAATTGTTTTGCTTGCTCTTATGGGTTCATGTGAATGTCACTGAATGTTGGGGCAGTGGGATGAATGACAATCATCTATCTATCTATCTATCTATCTATCTATCTAAGACTGCTCTCTACTTTCATTCTTTCTGTCTTCTTTCTTTTTCCTTCACTCACTCTAGCACTCTGGCTGCTGATAAATGGAGATCAGACCAAGGCAAGTCCAAGGCGAATGATGCACCACCTGATTTTTCAACATGGAAGTGACACTGGAATAATGTGAAAGCCATCAGAGTAATGAGGTGACACTGAGGCCCTATCCTCTCCTACTCTGTCTCTATTTGTTTGTGTCCTCTACAGGCACTGGCCAGCACTTCTCACTTCATGTGCTCTCACTTCATGTGCTTCATATGCTGCACCACCATAACCACTGTGACCAAAACAAACAAAAAAAAAAGGCTTTTTTCATTACTCTGCAAAGTAATCCATGTAGCACTTTCCCCCTAAATCTTGCTTTTTGAATGAGTATTGATTTGTGTTGAATTTTTCATGCTCATTCCCTTTCGCTTGCCCATGAAGGCAGTATGATGGAAAATGAAACTGATTAAAAAAGCTTCACAGGTTCCTCACATTTTGCCCATGGTCACATGTAATCTGCTGGAGAAAACAAAAGGGGCTTGGCTTACAATTCATTCCCACTTCACCTCCCAGCTCCTCCAGTTCTTTACCTGGATCATCCCTTAGCAGGCTCATTTAAAACAATCCAGGCACTGGCGTGGTTTGTATGAATGAGTTTATATCCCCTCTCCTGCAGCGAAGAGGCTGTGATGTAAGAGAAGGGAGCCCAAGGGAAGCTTCCTCCTCCATAATAAAGGGACTGGGAAGTGTGAGTCTCTGCCTCCATCAGCTCTCCACACAATCAAGGCTTTGACCCACCAGCAAGGAGCGCTCAGAATGGAAATGAACTCAGGCCGATAGAGTGATAGTGTGGTTGAAAGAGAGTGTGTGTGAGTGAGAGAGAGCTTGTGTGTGTGTGTGTATGGGGAGGGAGAAAGAGAGAGGGAGAAAGAAAGAGGGTGGAGGGGGTTGCCTATAGAGTGTGTATCACAGGGCGGATGATGAGGAAACGTTTTTAGGCTTTCTTTGGTCTTGACAGTCTCTTACTTTGTAAGTTTCTGTCTGTTATCGTCCTTTAGTGTTTGCAGTTTCTCCCCGTCTGGATGAAGGCCTTTTGCATACCTGACAGCAGTGGAGGGTCACAGCGTCAGGAGAGGACTCTCACCTACTCAGCATCCATACTAATGCACCAGCCAGCAGCCAGTAGGGAATTCTTAATCATGCTGCAGGGCATCCTCCTTGTCCCTGCAGAGAAATTACAGGAGAAACCCTGAAGGTCGTTATATTCATATACACTCACACACGAATGTACATGAAGACATGATACTCAGGTTACCTCAGTCACGCAATCACTTTTCCAACACTACTGTCTCTGGATTGTAGATCCCTTTGAAGAGCTGTTTAAGTGCTGAATGATTAATTTGAGGGCTGGACTATATGGAGCAGATGCCAATAGAAAGTATGTATTATGCAGATTGGTCTTTTAGATCCATGAACATTTCTTGGATGTAAAGAAAAAAAAAAGGGGGGGGGTTAAGTTGAACCTCAGCAGGCGGAGTCAAAGAGCCACACTTTCTCTGGCTAAGTTGCGAGTTATGGAAAGGCTACACCTGAGAGAGCATGTTTCATTGCCATTATCATCATCACATGGCTGTGACACTTTACCTGCCACACACTTCATTAGTTCTTTCATTTATTTTCTATACCCTTTTTCCTGTTCAGGGTCATGGGGGAGATGGAGCCTATCATTGGATGGTAGGCAAGAAGGCTAGTCCATCACAGGGCTAGCTCCTAAGCAGACAAACACACTGCTACTTGAATTCACACTGGAAATGTAGTATTTCCATTTCATATGGCTTACATGACGTTGGTACCATGAATATGAGGAGAGCATGCAAACTCCACACAGAAAGTACCCAAGACCCAACCCGGGGCCTGTACAGGTTCAGATCCACGTTTTATCCATGTCAGTCAGGTCCAGGTTGGGTCCAATTCTATTGCTGTGGGTCCTGCGTCTGTTTAACAATACGTGCAATACTTGAGTGGATCCAAGAAAACTCGGCCGTGATCACACAGCTGATCATGATAGAAGTGCTGTGTGTGGGTACTGTAATTTGCAACATTATAACATTAGGGCACAGATGATAGCAAATTAGAAATGCTAATGTTAGCAGCCGTTGCAAAGAACAAGCAATCGTTATTGCAATTCAAAATGCCAAACAGTGTTATCTTTATTGTGCTAGATGCAACAAAACTGCAAAGCTGATTCGAAACGAGTGGTGTGTATCATCCGTCACCGTGACAGCAAGTGCTACTTATAAGCTGAAATAAAGAGTAGATTAGCCATGCTGTTTCAATCAGCAAGAGAGGAAGAACAGAAAACCTGGATGGATTTTACCAACTTTCTTGGTAAAGAGGATAGTAATAGATGGGTGCAGTTCGGGTTCAGGCCCAGCATTTCTTGGATCTGCATGGGTCTGGGTCCCAGCTTTCAAATAATAGATTGGTCTGGTTCAGTTCTGGTTAGTACATTAACGGGTCTTTTTCAGTGCGGGCATGAATTTTTGGATCCACGAGGACCTCCAGTGTCAACCATGATTGGATCAAGGCTAAACTTGATGCTGGACGCTCTCCGGTTGCTGCCATCAGCCACAACATGACGCAACCCATATGGTAGGGTCAACTGATTTCAAGTATTCACTCGACGGCTGATGCTCAGAGTGTAGCTTGACGTTAGACTGAAGCCTCATGAAAAAGGCAAGATGTGAGAGAGGCTCTTGCTAACATTAGCCTAGCACTCTTGCTGTTGACTGAAGAAACCCAATCTAACCACACTGAGTTATGTAGGTTAGCTAGTTAGCCTAGCTGATCCGCTAACACCTTGTCCTAACAGCAAGCATAGCGAGCGTCAACAACAACAACAAAAAGAACACTCTCATTCTAATCAATGGCGTTGTCTAGACAGATTGTGAGTATAGCAAGCGACGCGATGTGACAGCTTTCCTCACAGCATCAACGGATGCCCGGTGTCTTTTTTTTTGATGCTTTGTCGCTTGTTCCACTATTACTCACCTATTTTGCCATTGCCAAAGTCATATAAATCAAACCCACGTTTTGACTTGACATATGGACGTCAGGACAAAGGGTCATTTCAAAGAAGGCATAGGCTACTAGTCTACAACTATTGAGGTAAGCTGACTGGCTACCCTGCTGACCTTTCAGGATCATGAATACCATAGTCAAGAATAAATGTAAGAGCAATGCCATTCATATTTTTAATTTGCATTTTGACAAAAGTTCCTTCTCTGCCGTTCATGTTTGCCATTAACTAACTTGCGCACCAAAAAACTGTGGTTCTTTCATCTTAACTCAACCGAAGCGATTATTTCTTCATCCAGAGTAGCTCTGCCTCCGAGAAATTTTTGTATAGCTAAAAGTGCCAATCTGCATCCATTTCAATGGGAAATAACAGACGATCACCTGGAACAATTTGTTCAGTATGGTTAAAATGAGGCTTTTGATGTTCTGCCACACTTTCCAATATATTCCTTCTCTTCCTCACTGGGATCACAAGATTGCATTCATGAAGGGTAATTCAATGAGGGAACATCAAAGTGAGTTTGTGACTTCCTCTGAAAAAGAAATCCAATTTGCAGTTATTCTTTGCCGAGTCTGTGGAAGAAGCTATAAAAAGAAACCACTCACAGCTGAGATACAGTTACCAGCTTAAAAGGATATTATACAAAATTATTGTTGTGTGTGAGTCTGACCCAATTAACAAACAAAGACAAATATCCATATTCTTGTAATTATATCTTTCCTGAAAGAAGTCCCCTCAAGATGCTGAAACTCTCTGAATCTGATTTTATCTATTTCACCAAAGAGTCTGGTTGGTGCATTTTTAAAACCCTTTCATGGTCCATTATTATCCTGAGGGATCCGTATGCTTTTTAACTTAGTCCTTACCCCTTTCAGAATGCCATGCGCAGTTTCGCTGAGTGGAACATGCAAATAAAATATTGAGATATGAAAAGAGTGAAAGGTTCATTGATTATCATGGCTGATGCTAAAATGGTTAATTACTTAGCTGTCGCCAGGGGCTGTCACATTTACATGCTGCATTCACAGTGTCTTTTTAATTCAGGTTAATTCTGACAATGTACATTGTTCCCTGAGTAATATTTTATTTGTGTGCAGACCTTTCCACCCTGTGCAAGCATATTGCTTATTTTATTTAATGGCTGCATTTTTTCCTCAGTATTCCTTATGAAAGACACCATTATCAGCGTAAATCAGATACAGCTCGTTGACATGAGGGAGAAAATATATTTCCACTATAAATGTAACATTCAGGTTTTTTTCTAAGCTATTCAGCTGGAGAGCATACAGTATAAATGCAAATAGGCTTGTAGTATCAGTTTCAGTGATACAGCCACTTAATAAATGTGTTCCTAGATTTATCTTTTGCCTGTTCATTTGTATGCCAGGAACAGTTTAAGACATGTTGTACAACACATGGGTGGGGGAAAGACTTCCCAGCAACTATGTAATATCAAAGAGCTGATTATTGGGTGTGTGTGTGTGTGTGCTGGGGGTTGCATAATGCATATATTTTAGCTTCAGGTCCTATTAACTTAAATTACAGTGCAATCAGCAGCACCACCAATTAGTTTCATGGATAGACTTCTGCATGTCCTCATTATGGGACAGCTGACAGCTGAGTGGGTCCATCCTCAATTACTGAATTGCATTTGCCCAATGCCTGTGGTATGTTCTTCAGCAGAAAACAAAGAAGGAAAAGAACTGAGGGACTGGCTACAGTAGAGGACTGAGTCTGTGTCACCAATGTGGACCACATGAGACTCAGACAGGCATGACATTTGATGTTCAGAATATGCCCTGAATTGAAAACATGTTTCTCAAGATTTTTCTTTTCTCTCTAATGTCATTAAACTTCCAGTCGTGGTTGTTGCATGGGAAGGACTGTGGCTACAAATATTTGTTTTATTAACATGCTCACTGTTAGCTATCTGATGCCTGTGACTGTCAGAGACAAGGTAATGTCTTTAGACAACACACTGAACCATGGTAAATATGAAAATAAAATAAAACATCTATTTCAATAGATGGGCAGATAATGGTATCCTACTGGTAACATAAATTATTAAATGAAAATGTATTTTTGTTTTTTCGTTTTTATAAATGTATGTAATTCTTTGTGACAAGTATTTCACAAAAATCGCTTTTTACCTATGTCAACTTTGTTTAAATGGGGATTTGACGCCCCCTGAGGACGTAAGGAATCTGTTCACACCCATTCAGTTTGACAGAGCAACGACCAATGGGGAACCTCCAACACGCAGCCGACTAATGGTGCAACTTCATCACGCAGTCAGTCAGTCAGTCAGTCACTCAGAGACAGATATTTGCGTTTGTAGCTGGCCAGCCAGAAAACATCCCAGCATGATAACAGAGAGAAAAAAATTGAAGCAGCAATTGGCAAGAAATTTGTATCCAAGCATGTACAGTTCAGTGGTGATTGGCGCACTGTCTAGTTATTTCTCATATCACGACGATCACCACAATTTTATTATTTTTCTTAACAACATGAACAAACACTGACTGCATACAGAGTAACAACAGCTGGAGCTGTTGTCATAATGTCACAATGTGCTGTCCTCACATTCCTCATATTTATTCCTGTTTGAAGCCCTTGCACTCTCACACAGTCACACATTTACGCTGATCACGTAGGTGACATTAATTAAAGCCTGTGAGGGTTGGTCTGATCACTTTAGCCCACTAAACAGCCTTTCTGTAGTTCAGTCGCCTCCCTGCAGTAAAATAGAGGCCAGCAGCAGTCGTTGCTGGCCTCACACATTTCACACATCATCACCTCTGCCGCAGTCAGAAATAGGATAATACAAAAAAAAATTTACTTAGGGCATTCTGCATTTTTGACACATTACAATCAGTTCCCATGAATATATCTTGGGGATATCTTTTTTTGTGACAAAATTATTATTGGACTGTTTGACAGGGGGTGGGACCAAACATTAAATTGTGTCGATACAGTTGCAAAAAAGCTATAAAAATGACAGGAAAGACAAATATGTATATATAGCGAGGAAGGGGGTCAATGAAGAACAAGCTTTCATAAAAGATAAAAGCTTGTTCTCCATTGACACCCTTCCTCGCTTCCCCTCTTAATGTCCAAATCATAGACTGTAAAAAATATGGATGTAGTGAGTGTGACGTCACCCGTTGTGTTCTACGACGCCGTTTTGAAGCTCGAAAATCGCGCTTTTGATCGGCGCCATATTGCAACCAACCTTTGACCTTGAGGTGGGAGTCTGCGCAGTAGAGTGAAAAGGGAGGAGCAGGAGGGACCTGAGTGGAGCCCACAGCCAAAGGAAGGACAGCCTACTTTAAATATTGACATTCACGGAGCACACCCACTGAGACTGACCGACTCACCTGCAGGCTGCATAAAAGTGAATGGCATATTGAGCCAAAACTTAACAGTAACTGCTACCACGGTGCTATCGTAAGCTAACACTAGCCAACTCCATATCGGTCCATGTCACAGACGAAGTTCACATTTAGGTTAGTTAGGTTAGCGAACTGTTACAAAGAATGACTTACTGAGGGTCACGCCGATCCACGGTCATTTTCGTTTTGTTCTTTCTTGTTTAACGGCGGTGGGCAAACAGCAAAAGAGTGCATTACCACGGTCAGTTTCAGTTTCAGCCCTGTGTATTTACACTGTGTCACGCCCCTTTATCAGCAATGGATAGGCGACTTGTCAATCACTATCCCCCAAATCCCTGTGTCATATCTTCTTATTTTCACAATAATTTTATAAATCACCATATGGCCACACATTAGAGCAAGTAAAATTAGACACTGACACCAAAAACTGTATTTGAAAAAAATTACTGCCTTCATAATTTCACTGGGAAATTCACCCCTGGCCACATACACAATGAATGTATTTGGGCGGGGCTAAAAGTCTTTTTGCAACCAGCCCTAGCGGGCAGTTGTGGAACTGCAGCAAAAGTTACTTCCTTCAATATGGCGGTTGGCTTCTGCCCGCTTGGTCCAGATACAAGTGTGTGCGACAGTCCATACTTTGTTTAATCTGGCTTTATGACAAAATAAATATGGTTAATTATGTAATGCACAAAAAACAAGCCTCATCCTTTCTATGGCTAAGTGCCGGTCCCACAAAGAATAATGTCTTTTGTGGCAAAATGTGGTAAATATTAGAGCGAGGAAGAAAATATTCAAGATGTGTCACCATTCTTATTCATAAAGTGCTGCCATTGCTAGTTGAGTTACAAGTCTATGACGACTGTACTATGTTGAGGACATCACCTTTAATAAATTTGTCCGGAGTTCCAGCTCCTCCCTCCCCCTTAATCCTCTTTAGCTACACCTTAGGTGCTTCTCAAAGTCTAGGCTGCAGCTGAGGTAGGCAGCAATTCTTGGCTGCTTCATCATTGAAGCAGCCGAGGAATCTCTCATATACATATCCGGTAGTTTTCGAAGAACAGGTAAGACGTGTCCTTCCCAGCCGTATGTATCCCACAGTCCTGTGCGTATATCTTCTTCTTCTTCTCCTTCCTCAGCTGCAGCCTAGACTTTGAGAAGCAGCTTTTATCTGCTGTTGTCTGAACATCACTTCAAATACTTGTTGCTAACAGATGGGGATACCAACCAGTGAAATTGGGGGAATCCCAGGTTTCAGCTTCAACTTCTGTAGTTTGACTTATTGTTTTTCCAATACATCTTATCCATTGCATATTCCTTGACACTTTTATAGCTCTGTATGTACATCTAGGATACATATAAAAGTACTAGTTGCTTTTGAAATGCTTTGGCAATAGTGGTTCTCTCCGATTCATGCCAATAAAGCTTACTCAAATTGAACTGAAAGAACATATTATATCTGATCTTGACTTCATGTTTATCTCAACTGTCTAAAGGCAGAGCACTAGAGACTGCTTGATGGGCTGAAGTAGGAAAAGTGTGTTAATCTATTTAACCATGGTGACTGAGAGATCAAATAACCTCTCACATTATCATAGCCTGTACTTGCCAAGCAGAAATCACATGCCTGACCCTCCACTTTGCACAGCTCTGAAGTGGAGGACATACTTCAGTACAAGATTAATGAGATAATCAACGAAAAATTACAATGCTGCTATGCTGGGCAGTCTTGGTTACACCGATGCAGCTAAAAAGCAATTATTATGCAAATCCAAAGAATAAAGGGAGAGCACAATTGGACAGTGCAGCGCTTCTCCATACTCTAATAGAAGCATTTACTTTTAACAATATTGTTCTTCAGGCAAAGGAATTAGTGATGCAAGCACTGCAGAAGTCCTCAATTTTGTGAAATATGTAATTTAAATTAAATAAGATGACCATGTCCCTTCCTCTCTCGCTCCCTCTCATGGCCCATATGTAGTTGTATAATTATATACATACAATGCAGCCTAAACAGAGGCATTGGGAACACTTAAGTGGTCACCAGGCAACACCCATAGAGAGTTAAAGGTAGGGGCAATCTATTTTTCAGTCCCAGTGACCTGTTTTCTAAAGCTATTGCCATTTACTTGTTTATCAGATGTTGATATTCTTTTAAAAGTAAATGTGGGTATTGCAATGACACGAACCAGTGAGTAGAACATGTTGGTTCAGGCCCTCTGGCTGCAGCTCTGTCCTGCTAGCAGAGTGACTCTGTTGAATGTTAGCGACAGGCAGAACAATCGGCGCTGTGGAGAGATTAGTCTCCCTAAGACAAAAGGAGAACATTTATAGGAAGTGCTGAGCGTTAAAATTCTTTGTGGTCCACCACCCACTTCTCTGGATTGTTATTAATCCTGGTTTCTGCCAGACTCCTTTTGTTGAACGCAGTATCATGCCAAAGGGAGACTTCTCATGCCAAAAATCTTGCAACTGGCTTTTGTTCTCTTGTTTCAGCCATGCCATGTTTTGCAGTGCTTATTTCACCCTTTCCGCTTCATTTTACTTTCTGTAGATTACTGATTCAGAGCTGTAATACTCTGTTTACTTGGATGTGTTCTTGGTCTCAAGTCCAGTCTTGGTCTCACTTTTTTGACACCACCAACTTGCCACTACTGGACTATGCTTTAACACCTATCTAAAAATTTTCAAAGATACAATTAAAGTTAAGGCATTCAGCACTTACTCTTATCCAGAGTTATTTACAGTAAGTGCAACAGTACATGAACTACGTGAAAATTCCTCAAGCATTAAGGGCAGGAACACACTTGGCGCCTTTTATAAAAGAAAAAGCTCTGCTAAGAGTGCTTTTTGTGCCGGTGGATTGAGTGATGTAGCTCCGCAGTGTATCCTTGGCTCAGCTGATTTTACTCGTTAGCTAGTTAGCTATACTGGCAACATTTTCTGCAAACTTTATTAAACGTGATGACGAACTGGCATTTGTAGCTAGCAAAACAGTAGAGTTTACTGTGAAACACTTACTGGATATTCCCAACAATCTCCCAGTCTCACACACTGTGTGGTCACTATTGTAGTAGCTATCTTTTAGTGGACATGTCCTACAGCTCGGGACATTGACTTAAGAAAAAAAGTCTCTCTACTGGCATTTTCTGCTCCATCTCCATGTTGTTTGTGTCGTGTCAGCTCTCCCCTGACATTCTTCGTAGTGACTAGCTGGTTGATTAAAAAACAAAAAAACAAAAAAAACACTGTTGATGTCAGTTCGCTTTTTCTGAAAAAGTTCAGCTGTTCACAACTTGCTGGGTCCAACACTTTTTCATGGAGCGTCTGCAAAGAGGTGGCTTCCCATAGGATTCCATGTAAAAAAGGTGGTGGCGGTTGGAAAAAAAGATGCTACATCTGTTCACGCCCTACTAGCGTAAATAGCCATATAGTTACAGAGAGCTAGGATAAAAGGTGGTGTAACATTAATCAAGAAAAGTAATTAAGTAAGGAAATCTTTCCTGTCAGCAGTTAGGAGGCAAGTTTAAGTGTACTAACATAATAACATAAAAACTAATAACAGCAAGTGCCTTACAAATGTGCGTTGGAAGATATACATGCAGGTTTGCATGTGTACTGCAGTTTCTCCTAACATGACGCAGCTAATTATCATGTTTAACAGGGTCTATTTACACATTTTTCTTTTACTGTACAGTACTATGCACTATTACTTATTTCTGGTGGTGGTGAAGAGGGAAAATTAAACTTAAGGCAGAGTGGGGAGAAAATTTATGCAGTGTTCTCTTCACATTCAATCCTGGCAGAATGGAATAACTTTTGACAGCAGCTGCTATGACTGTGACATTATAAAGTCATGTTAGGAACAAATACACATGCTTTTTAAAATAATGGATTACATTAGCCAAGGCAGCAGTATGTCTCTACAAGATGTTTTTAATGTATTTTTAAAACAATGGGAGCCTCTGAGTTCCAGTAGGTGCTGTAAAGCAAACCTGCCATCAGTTAGCTTCTGTGGAAAATACATCGATGGGCAATTATGGTGACGGCAAAAAATAAAATCATGCCACTGCTATTCTTTAAACTGAATTCTATGCAATTGCAATAGACTTGGAATGGGTTTCTGACTGAAGGACTACAGCCCTGACTCAAATTTCTTACCAGTGGGTAGTTGATGGTGTGAAACACTCACACCTGCCAGGCACTGGGCTGATATGCCTAACCATTGTTTATCCACCTTCTGGGAAAAATGGTACCAAAAAAAAAAAAAAAAAAAAAAAAAAAAAATTTTTGCCAGGCACTAATGGTGGCATATGTTTCTGTGTAGCGTCAAAGACCTTATCCAAGGTCGTAATCTGCAGAGTGTTTTCTCTAATTGCAGTTTGGAGTTGCTCTCATCCCTTATTGCTGGGGAACCCTCACGTGCCTCACTGTGCCCCTTCCTAATTATACTGTTAGTGATTAAAACATGCTGGCAAGCCAAGCTATTGAGCTGGGTTGGTGCTCCTCTAATTAATTTGTCTTCCCTCCCTGGGCACATTATGTTGTGTTTCGCTATTTTTTCCTCCCTCTCATGCAATCTCAACATCTAACTTTAGATCAATAATCTCAGTAGGATAACTCACAGTTTCTGTGATATTATAGGAAATATTCAATTCAACTGTGAATGTCTTATCATGACAATTTTCTTTGCTGGAAGTAAGAACAAAACTTCTGACTTGAAATGACAAGTTAATTACAAAACAAACACCAAACCCCATATCAGACGTCATTGTCCTTCATGGCTTTGAAGTAAACACTCAGCTCTTCCACCGTCTCAGCAAACTGTACAGTGATGTCCCAGCGGTGGAAGTTTACTTCTCTCTCTCTTGTCAGGAAAGATGGGAGGGGAATGGAAGAAGTAGGACCAGAGAGCGTTGAGAGCAGCCTGAAAAGACAATAAATCACTCAGGAGAGGCAACGCCTGAGGGCCAGACCGGCAAACAAAGCGCTGTGAACGGAATACCTGATGAGGGTGGAAGGAGAAGGGGGAAAGAGTTGGCATGGACAACATGAGAGGGACCGAAGTGGATGTGTGTTACAGGTGCACAAAAAAGACAGAGGTGAAGGGTGAGACAGGGGAGTACAGGCGAAAATAGAGTCAACAGGGAGGAGTGACACACCTATGAACTGGTTCCTCTGCTTCCTGTCAGAAGAGATGTGTGTGTCTGTGAGGGAAGAGCTCAGGTTCAGAGAAGCACTGCACACAGCTGGGCTCTCCTCACCTCTGCACCGGTGCGGAGGCTGCCTGCTGTAACTACAAACAGGGATACAGCAGAGGGCAAACCTGCATGCTGGTTTATTTCCACAGGAATTTACCCACCCTTTCAGTCGGACAGAGAACTGTACAGCAACTAGTACCAAACTAATCCAAGAGAGGGCCTTTCCAGCAAAAAGAAATTGCTGTTGTTTAAAGGAATAGTTCACCCCAAAATGAAAATTTTGTCATTATCTATTCACCCCAAAAGTTAGTGAGTTAGCTGGTGCAGGTCCCAGTGCACAGGAACTGTTTCTTTGGAGTTCTGAAAAGGGCAAAAAAGAATTACTCCAAACAGCTTGTGCAGCATAATAAAAAGGGATTGTGAAATTCCAGATTCAGCAAGGGTATTCTCTTGTTGTATTCAAGTGTAATTTGCAGACAGTAAATTCATGCTTTTTTGTGTCAATTGCTATTACTGCCATCAAGGCACAAAAATAATAATGTACTTCAGGGAATAATTAATCCAGTCAGAATTAACAATAAGAAGGTCCAACCTATTCCAATCCATGACTTGAATTTTAGTCTGTTTTTTGTCTTGCTTTTTGTCTCCCACCAGTCCAGCAAAAAAAAAAAAAAAAAAAAACTATAGTATGCACATGTACTTTATGAAATTTAGTTATTTTTATGTCTTACTAGTTCAGACACATGCATGCACACACAGGCACACAACCTCAAAAAGGGAGAGAAAGAAAGGGAGAGAGAGAGAAAATATGAGAAATGATGTCACTAGATTCACTCTGATCTCAGTTCTGAAAGGCAAACCATCAAAAGGAGAGAAAATAATCCAAATTGGTACATTTACAGTGACTCTATGTTCTCCAGTTATTCAAGAGTTAATTAGCACTGGTTCACAACCTTGCAACCAGTCTGGTGGGTTATTGCCCTCTTCACATTAAACTTCCTGTGAGCATATCTTTATTTAATTATGAACTGTCCCAAGGTCAGGCTGTCAGTTGTTAGGAAGGTCACACGAAACTCTCATCCACACATAATTGTGTTTATATTCTCCACAGCTGTATGAGGACACCTCCTCGGCCTGGTCCTGTCTGCACTGTTTCTCATCTGGCCTCCACTCAGGCTGTCTGAGCGTGTGCCTGAGAGAAAACACTGCCTCATTATAAGACGCCCCCATAGCTGGCTGTAATTGGGCAGATTTCAGTGAAGCGCGATGACCTCACCATGCTCTCCTTTCCCTCAGTGAGAAAGCAAAGAGGAGAGTTTAATTTTACCAAACCTCAGGCAGGACTCACCTATGATGACACATAGCTGCCTGAATTCAAGCCTGATACTCTCCCGTCTGGCACACAGAGGTGTTTTTCTTTTTTTTTTTTCTTTTTTTTTTGTGTGAAAGGAGACTGGATGTCTGAAATGAACTTTTTAGTACACCTGCCAAAGGCAACTGAACCAAAAAAAAAAAAAAAACTGAGTGGTTGCACTCTAGCTGGTGCCTATTTTTGACATAAGCGGGCATGGGAGTGGCAAATCACCGAAATCAAGAATAAACTGTAAGCTGGTTTAGAAATCCCATGATACCAGGTCCTATGTGAAAGTAACACTGGCACAGTCACATACAGTAAACAATACATTAATGGAATACTCCAACGTTTTGGGCAAAATACCCTTTTCAAGTTCTGATTGGTGGCATTTCATGTTAGGAGAAGTTAGATAGTAAGAATTTATTTTATTTAAGTTTTATGTTTTATAGTTTTTATTACTGGTTTTATTCACTGAGCTGGTGCATAAAACGATCATGGGCCCTCTTAAACTATGTATTTGTGTGCTCTATTTTAATTTTGTTTTATTGGAAAGCACTTTGTAACATTTGTTTTGAAAAGTGCTCTATAAATAAAGTTTTATTATTATTATTATTATTATTATTAACTATCTATAGTTCCTACTATCCATCTAAAAAAAAAAAAATCCAAGATGTGTATTTCATTACCATGTAACACATGATACATTGTGTAAATAAGACATATTTGAAGTTGCTGTAAGGTTTATTTTTTCACTTTGACGGAGCTAGGCTAATGACTCCTGTAGACTTCAAGTCTTTATGCTAAGCTAACCAAGGAACCAAACCAGTGGACTTACAAAGGTGAAAATGGTATCAAACATCTTGTCTCAGTCTGGGTAAGACAGAAAAAGGGTATTTTGCCCAAAATGCTGGAGTGGTTAGAACTGTTGCCTCACTGCAAGAAGGTCCTGGGTTCAAACCCCAGTCACACTGGTCCTTTCTATGTGGAGTTTGCATGTTCTCCCCGTGTCTGTGTGGGATTCCTTTGTGTGCTCTGGTGTTCTGCACCATCAAAAGACGTATGTTAATGCTTCTGCAACCTTGACCAAAACACAGGCTATAGAAGTGGATGTGCTCCTCAGGCACTGTGGCTGCCCACTGCTCCTAATAGTTTGGATGTATAAGCATAAACTTAAAAATGGGCATGAAGTTGTAATTTTGCATTTCATTCCATTCTATTTTTCTCAGCAGCAGTGACAGTACTGATAGTGGTGGCAGTACTGAGTGACAGTATTGAACTTTTCCCATTAAATCCAAGGTCTGACACACCTTGCGAAGGTGCTAAGGCTTTCAGTGTATAGATGATTCTTTTATAAGCAGCTCTAAAACCTTATGGTGTGTAATTGGAGCAGATGGGGAGCTTCCACATCGATGCATTGCGTGCTCCCGAGGTGATTTGAATCAGACACACACCTATATCATCACCTACAGAGGTCTAGCGCTCAAGCAGGCTCCTTGTGCTGAGGGCATATTTGCCAAGTAAATTTATCACTGTGTACTATAGCGCTTTGTTTAAAATAAAAAACTGGAATACTCAAAAACAGCATTTGCAAGCTGCATTATATCAGTGAAAACCTTATGGATTGTATTTATGGGATTTTGTGTGTTATTCTCTCGAAATAGAATTGATTATACAACAAGGTTTGGGTAAAAAATGTTCCTTCTTATTAGATGCACAAATGGCCACATCCACATAATGAATGTAACAGCAGCTGAGTGCAGATGTCTACATATCTCCAGCCTAAGTGGAGAAAACCCAGTGGGAGTCTGATGAAGCACTAAAATGCTTCCAGATATTTATTTCCGAACATTATAGTGATTAATTATGAACATTACATCTAAATGTCTATTAATTCTCATTTTAAAAAGCTGAAATCTGAAATGTCAAACTATTGTGTCAATGTCTGGCAGCGGTAGGTCTGACTGCGGCAGGCTAACATCAGGTACTATAACAAAAGCTGCCAATAGCCATTGCACTAAATGTCAATTACTAAGAAATTATATGAGCAAGCGCTTGAGTGAAACCAAATGAATGGGTTGAAATGGGCCGAGAGACTTCAGTGTCTAAGAATGGCATTGCAGCAAGACAACTGTTCTGTCTGAGTCGAAGGGACGGTCCTGTCTAATTGGACCCTCTCTAGGAAAACCACTGTTTTCAGTCACCCTGTCATTCCCACTGAACACAGTGTTCCTTCTTCATACAAAAGAGCAAGTGTTAGTCATTCAGGGCTGAGGGGCACATCTAAGGCAAAGGCTTTTACACAACACTCTCACTGGGCCTAACCATGTGTCATTTGCTCTGACATTCAGCAAAACACTGATAGATAGCTGCAGAAAGCTACACTGATGTACGGGCTTATAGCAACTGACATTGTCATGGTATTAACTAATGTTAGAATAGATACATAGATAAATAGACAGACAGATTTTTATTTATTCATTTATTTAGTTATTTGTTTTTCACAACAGTTATTATTTTAGGCAGCACTTCACAGCACAATTACAATAAAGCTGCTTCTGGCCAAGTCGCATTGTAGCAGTCGCAAATGGAAGCAAATTTCTTGAATTTTAAGTCCAAATCAAAACCTCCTGTGTCAGCAAATGGCTCACAGCACGCTTATTTTAACCAGCCTGGTAAAAAAATCCACTGGAAAAAAAAAAAAAAAAACATTGAAAAAACCCCACTGACAATCAGGGCATTTTGAATAGAAATCAGATTGGTTCCCCACAAAAATAATTTCCCAATTTGGGTTTGTTTTCCTGTAATTACATTGTTTGTATCTCAGGCCATGTCCACACTAAACCGGAGAAATCTGAAAATGCATCTTTATTTCTCCGTTTTGCCCTTCTGTCCACACTAAAACGGTGTTTTTGTCACCTGATAACGGAGCTTTTCACAAACGTTCTCCCAAGTGGATAAATTTGAAAACGCCGGGGTTCGCGTTGTAGTGTGGACAGTGAAAATGGGGAAAACAGAGAATTTCGGGACATTTATCATACACAGACCTCGTGCTGTAGCAGGTGTGTGTGTGTGTGTGTGTCAGCAGGGAGGAGTGGGAAGAAAAGAATATGGTAGAAGCCAATGATCATAGCAACAATAACTTTTCTGATCAAGGTGAAATTGTGGTGATAAGAATTAAATTGTGGTGCCACAGTTCAATACATTGATGAGAAACTCAACCTGATCCAACTCCTGTGTTGATATTTTAAAGCTATGACATCGCTGGCTTCATGTACAGTAATGTAATGATGGATGCAGATGGAGTGATGTTGATATTGCTTGTAAATGTAAATTTGTGGTGTTGCTTCCTCAGACTTAGGCTACTGCACATGTCTATTCAATAAATTTAAGCGTTTTCTGCGTTTTGGTGTGGACGGCCAACTTTTCAAAACCGTTGTGAAAACGCTAGTGTGGACGGAAAACAATTTGACATGAAAACGCGTTTTCAGATTTCTCCAGATGAGTGTGGACATGGTCTCAGAATTACGAAAGAGTTGCACAGTTTGCTACCATGTTAATGTATCACTAAGTTTGTCTAGCTAAAAATAGGAAAGAATCGCATTGACAGCTGTCATATTTGAAGCTTTGTTTTACCCCAGGAAGGGGCAGGAACCTAAATCAGGGCCTATATATCCAGATGTATCGCTTCAATTATCAGTGTAGTCATTTAGTTATTTATTTAGCAATGTTTAAGGGACGTGCATTGGTTTGGGACATACTGAACTTACAAATGGAGAGTCAAGACTTAGATTACTCTGCACAAAGAGTATTTGAGACATCTCTCAACATCTTGCACTTCCTCATTTAAATACATCCATTTCGGTGCATCACCTCTCCCACCCTCGCGCAAAGCCCAGTATGTGAGCATGAAAAGACCACATGACCAGGCAAAGCGTGTCTCCAGGTCACCAAAATACCAATTCGTCATAGTGCTGAATGCAACAGTTTTCAACCACAAAAATAAGGCCGTGTGTCTTTTTACTCAGGGCATCTTTGTAAGTCAGTACAGCAGTCAGTAAAGTTGATGTTTTAAAAATGACTAAGGCCGCGTTCACACGCCTCTGATGCTGACGCACTATAACAGCTCTACATCTTATTTTCTCGTGATTGATAAAAGAAGCGATTGACGTCACAGGCCGTTTGTCTGAAAAGCTGAACTTGATTCAACTGAAAAAAAAAAAAGAAAAAGTCAGCAGCAGCACATGAGGTGCATCTTTTTCTGCTTTCTGGGCGTTTTATCTGCTGCTTCCCTTAGGATTGAATGTAAATATAAATGGTGGCAGCTGACAAAAAGCTGTTTGTGATGACGGCCTTAATAAAAGTCGGTCCCTGGTCCAGTGCACTGTGCCTGCTTGCCTCAAAACCTCTGCCATCATCCCAGTTACCAGCAAAACAAAACAGAAGATTTCCTGACTGAACGACTACAGGTTGCCCTAGCCTCTGTTGACTCATCCTGCACCTGTCCCTAAAAACTAGGACTAAATGCCACCTGAACAGTTTCTTTCCCATAATCCTCACAAATAAGGACCCATCCCACATCACCCCTCCACCCATGCACTTTATTTTCACCATCCATTACTTTGATCTTACGTGTAACTACTTGAAACGCTTTGCACACATGTACATAACTCATTACACATATTTCTCCTTTATTTTATTTTTACTGTATATTTACACTTTACTGTTTTGATTTGTATTGCACTGTTGGTGTTGCTTATCTCTTTCACAAATGTCTTGAATAAGAGAAACTCCTTATACGTTGGTGAATAAAGTTCTGAATCTGAATGCAAAAATAATAAACTGGACTAGAAGTTTTGACTTGTGGGGAAGATTTCCCAGCAGTGGCCATGCACAATTTAATGTTGATGTATGGAAAAGGCATGCTCTTGACTGTTGCACGATGTGTGATTCAGGCAGGTAAGATGTTTTTGCCTTTAGCTGCTTTAATTACATTTTATACCAAGTCATATTATTACTGCTTCATTATTATTACCGTTTTCTCCACATTATTTGGTGCCAAGATGTTGATATATGATGTGCTCTTGTAATGACAGAGAACAGGGCCAAGATCAAACAGATATGACCTTGCAATGAATGTAACGTGTGTACAGGCAGCTTCAGCCTTGGTGGGAGTGAAATGTCCTATTATGAACAGCACAAAGATTGACCTGGGAAACAAAGGAAAATGCATACACTCGCTGTTATCATAAGGATGTTTTTCTGCAGGGAAGATTTGAAATGTTAAATGTCAATATGGAGACAAATATGCCTCACTTCAGAGCACATCTCTCAGAGTTAATTTAGCTGAATCTGATGTGCACCAGAGTCTCAGTTGTAAAGATACCAAACAGGGACAAAATAATCACGTTTCTCCCTGCTTTTTCTAACTTTATCTCAAATATGGTTTAAAAAAAAAAATCTGGTTCTTTTTCTCTATGGACTGTTGGAGTAAACAAATTATCTCTTGCACCCCATTGCTCACAATCTGTTGTCACCATTAGAACCCAAGAGCCGGCTGACAAGAGAAATATTGCACAGCAACCTTAATTTCTAGATTTAATAAGGCATCAGCAATAAAGGCTGCCGCAAATGGCACAGGAAAAGAGCACCTTTAATAATCTATGATGTACAGCTAGAACTGCTGAACCTCAACTTGGCACAAGAGGTAAAAACAAAGGTAATCAAAAAAAATGGATATGTGCCTTGTCTCTTTTCAGTGTGTTTACAGTTTAAAAGGCAGCATTTCCACAGGTTTGCAGCTTGAAAAGGTTCAGCTATTTACTGATAGAAAATGTAAGAAGCAAACAAATCTACTTGTTTCTTTTGGAATCTGATTGAAAATGATTTCTCTCAATGAATTTTTAAGATTTTCGCAGCTTTAAGTCGATAAAACCCGTTGCCCTCTGAGGAATTTTACAGAAATACAATTCCTATTTTTTAATTATTTGTTTTGGCAGGATTGTGTGCATTGCATTAGATGAATTGATGGCAAAGTATTAAAAAGCATTGCTCAATCCAGCCAATATTACTGGTCAGTCATGTTTTGGCTGTATGGCTTAGTATGGTTGCATTAGATGGAACAAAGAAAAAAGTGTCCATGTATGCAGTGTACACAAAAGCTATTATAATTACAACATAAAAAGTGAAGATATTGTAGGAGGTGTGAAAGAGGGAAGGGGTGTAGCGGTGGTAGCTTTAATGAAGGCTGTAAGGAAGATTAATGAGAGCTTATTGGAGCAGGCAGCGGAGAGCATACAGCCCTTTAGAAAGCCTTGAAAACAAAAGCCAGCACTGTTATCAAGGTGACAACCGAGTGGGACAATTAGATAGACCTCAAAAACAAAACTCCGCTCCTTTACCGGGAGACACTTTACAGGTGGCTGCCATTTAACCTCATCAAATATCAAACCAAACACACGACTTGGAGGAGTGTGCGATCCTCAGTGGAATTCCTCTTCATTTTTAGAATTGTGAAGTACAATGATGGGGATTCTTTATCAGAGTGTGCGTAATTCCTCCAGGCTGATTAGTGACTATAATCACAATGAAAGCTTTCAAACTGGAGAGGACTGAAAGGCAAATGAGACAGGACAAAAATTAAGCATGATGTCCATTAACCAGTATAGAGCACAGTCAGACATAAGGAATATTTTAATTGAACCTCTCAGACTCCACAGTTGTCTATGTAGCAGACTGGGGTTGAACTTGTACCACAAACACCACTGCCGCCAATATCCCCAGAGATGAGGAGTGCTATGTAAGTCAGCAACCAAACAACACTTTATCCAACCTAATACTCTGTGTGCAACAGATAAAGATTCTGGAGGTTTTTGGGTCCTGATGCTCAGACATAAAGCTCTATGCCTCCCAACACAACTCCCCCATGCATTAAAGAGATAAATTAGAGGTTTAAAATAAGCCTGATTGGAGGCTCTGGAGATAGCTGTCAGCGTTTTTGTGGCTAATCCTCTTCTTAAAACAGTGCCAGACACATCAATGGGCGTCCAGTAGGACAGAAAAACACCACTGAATCAATAGAGATCTGTGTTTTGTGTGTGTGTGTGTGTGTGTGTGTATGTGGATATTACTGCCGCAGAATCCAATGTGGTTGATGACTGTAAATCAGAGCCACCCAAGCATGTGTATTGATATTTTGATTGGATTCAGTTCATGTGGCTGAGATTCCCTATGTCATCTTTCGCAACGCCTGCGTTACAAATTCAAAACTTTTTCCCCTGCTCAATTAGCTTTTATTTGTTTGCTTCATTGTGTATTGATCTGTAAATAGGGTTGGTTGATTCACATGATCCATTCTGGGTGAGAAATATTTTTAATTAGATTCTAAAAGGTTGAATTACAATATGCAAA